>NMRB01003704.1:0-29039 GCA_002633025.1 Notospermus geniculatus | reverse complement strand
CCTGGGCCCGGTTGCACGAAACTCACGACAGCGCTATCTTGGTGTTAGCGCTAACTTGATGTTAAATGACGTAAAAGAACAATGGATTTTTACGTCATCTAACATGAAGATAGCGCTAACACCAAGATAGCGCTGTCATGAGTTTCGTGCAACCGGGCCCAGGGCTGGATTCGAACCCGGGACCTGCTGCTTGCTGAGCGGACGTGATAACCACTCGGCTATCAGGCTCCTCAATGGGATCACTTCTGGGATTTCTACTAGAAAGTGCCCGAGGAAGACCCCGGTTGGGGTCGAAAATTTGCGAAATTTGGAGACTTTACTTATACTTCTCTTCAATTTCAGTGAGTTCCAAAAGGCTGGTTAAAGTCCCCTCACATTTAGGAACGTGAAATAGAAACGGGTATTTAGGTGAAAGACATTGCTTCCTACCAGATTCGAACCCACAGACCCTCACATTAGGCATCAATCGCCAGCACTAAGGGGCAGCACGCCTTAACCACTAAAGGTTTAGGCCAAACCCCCATCTTCAAAAAAGATGGTTCAATGACGTTAAATGAGGCGTCCATCAGTACCCTGCGAGTAGTCCAAACAATCTCTGAACCCAAACAGTTTTATGTTATGCACATTAAATGCATGTTGAAATCTGTCAGAGTCTTTTGCAGGGATGTTTTACTTGTATGTTGTAGAGAGATCGAGTAATATATTATTCCTCTCACTAACTGGACAGATTTTCTTCCTATCACCTCCTTAATCACCAGATGACGGCCAAGCCACTTTATCAGTGGCCATCCAATTTAGCCAACCAGTCTGACAACCAGTCAGAGGTTGCATGTCGCTGGCAGTTGATAACTAGGGGGTCACATTTAATTGGTTTCTGAGCCCAGCTGGTCAGAACATGGTGGCCTAGTCTATTTGATAAATTAGAAATTGTTCTGTTGATTAATGACTAGTTCAAATGATATTTTTCGATGGCATATTGCATCGCAGTGAGTTGATGGTATATTGCTAAAGGGGCTGTTCACTTAAGGGTCGATTGTACAATATAAATCTAAAGCATGGCGCACACGAGCGATTTTTTGAGCGATTTTCTAGGCGACTAGCCTTGCGACTACAGGAGCAACTGAACATATTTTTAGTTTTTTTTTACTCGTTTGCGACAAACGCTTCACTGGGAGATCAGTGATGTCGCGGATGACATCACTGATCGACCTCAAAGGTAATAATCGCAAGCGACCTAGTAGTCGCATCGGTAGTCGCCCCCATTTTAGTCGCTCGTGTGCGCAATGCTTAAGAATTCCATTGCCCTGGCCTCTTTCTTGCTTATGTCATACTCCCCTCACGCCTGACTGCACAAGCCTCTACTGGAGAGTCTACTCAGGCCAATAGGCCAAAAATGTGGTTCTTGGGATTTGGTACAATTGATCCTTAAGTGAACAGCTCCTTTGCCATTTGTATAAAGCCTAGCGTACATCGCACTTGTGACTGGATACAACTAGTCGCCACTGAGCTACTGGCGACTGGGAGGATCTAGCTGGAACTGGAGGCGACTGATCAGTTGCCAGAAACAGTCGATGTACGCACCCTTGCAACTCGCTGGAAATGAGATTTTGCCAGTCGCCATTAGTTGCACATGTTCATCTTTCTAGTGACTAGTTCTACCCAGTTTCGATCAGTCGCTGCGATGTACGTGGGCTTGCCACTGATCAGTGCCAGTTTTCTAAAAGAAACCGAGTCCATGGACAACCGCATCACCACCTTATTCACACCGTGTTTTCATCTACCGTATTTTCGCGACTATAGGGCGCACCTGACTATAAGGCACACCCTCTAATTTCACTCCAACCCTTGACGAAATCCATACATAAGACGCACCGCCCTATAAGACGCACCTCCCTATAAGATGCAGTCACCAGGTGAACCACAGCAATGCTTCAGTGCACAAATTACACACGTCAATGTATTGGCTGGTCAGTCTGCATTGTTATGCATCAAACTGACCTGGTTGTATGATTAATTAGCTTGTTGTGACAAGCTAATTAGCTTGTTGTGACACTTCTGATTAAATGTTCGGACTCTATCTGCAGATAAGGCGCACCACCATATAAGGCGCACCCCCAATTTTAGACCCTTCTTCACGAAAAAAAGCTGCGTCTTATAGCCCGAAAATTAAGGTACTTGTCACAGATTTGTGCAAAACCAAACCGCCATTATATTATTGGGTGGTTCAGCACGGTTTTGAACCCCCTTCAAAACCCGCACCGTGTGAGACCTGTTTTACTACCGATAGTGCAGGATAGGGAAGTAGTACATATTATGCCCCTTTAAATAATTAACTCTATCAGTGCCAAAGACGTACCGGTACGTCCATGGATTTTTGGGACATTTCATTTCACCAGATGAACACCAGATGTCTCTGCAATCTCTAATACTGTTCGATATATGGCGCTCTCACTGGGGGCAGTGGAATTGTGTGGTGTTTGGGACTGGGGGAGACTTTTGAGCCAAAAAAATGGCCTTTTTTGCAAAAAAATATAGTTTTTGTGATCAATTTTTAGCTCACTCGTGAGCTATAGCCATCACGTGGCGTCCGTCGTCCGTCGTCGTCCGTCGTCGTCCGTCGTCGTCCGTTAGCAGGGCACGTTTTGTAACCGCTGGGGCTATTGATCTGAAACTTGGTACACATGTACCCCTAGGTCAAATGACCTATGACACCCCATTTCGGTCCGATCTGATTCCTGGCTTGGCCACCAGGGGGGATAAACCGAAAACCTTTAAAGTGCAGTTTCGCCTTAACCGTTGATCGGATTGGCTTGCCAGCCCAGAGCCAGGTGGTGCCAGGCCTGGCCCAGCCTTGCTAATGGCAGACTTGCCATGGCTTGGGCCAAGGATGGCAAAGACTTGGCATGAACCTGGTATCCACTGCAGAACCATGGCTGGCCCAATGATGGTAAAGAACTGGATATTAGACATTAGTGCAAGGTCTGAACAGAGCAAGATCCCAGCTTGGGTTTTTGCTTTGCTTCTTTTCAACCACTGAGTGGTTGAAGAGGAGCCAGGAGTGGGTGTCTCCTGTCAATCAAAAAAAAAACCCTGATCAGGGGACTCTGTTAGGCTGAGTAAGCCGTAACATTCAAGTTACCATGTATATTATGCAGGGGTCAGGGATTTCATTCAAATAAAAATTGTTCATATGTGTGGTGTAATGAGGCATCATTTCCAAAAACGTGACACCCCACAAAAATACTGAGCGAGGTTTATTGTACAAAAATATGTTGTTACCATGTTGGTATAGGATGAGGCAACATTCCTATAGTTTTTATTAGATTCGTCTCCCAGCGCCATCTTACAGCAGTGGTGGAGACGAATCTATTGTATTACCCTGCGGGGTATCAACTGATAGACGCACTCTCGCCCCAGGCAATGTCCACGTGGCATTGTGCCATGTAATGGAATACATCAACGACCTAGGAAATAGGCCAGCGTGTACTTGCACTAATAAATACGTGATTTACTGTGACCTGCAAAGTGCCGTGTGGTGAAACTATAATCGTTATTCAGATAACGTAATGGCCATTCGACACAGGTATTTCACTCACTATTATTGTNAAATACGTGATTTACTGTGACCTGCAAAGTGCCATGTGGTGAAACTATAATCGTTATTCAGATAACTTAATGGCCATTCGATACAGGTATTTTGCTGGCAACTATTTTTCGACGAACAGGGAAAACTTTTGGTCCAAAGGCGGTACTGCGAGTGAAACATTTGCGTCGAGGTTACTGTATGGCACGCCATTTCACTGAATGCGCAACAAAGTTTTCATCTCGCAAGAAAATGCCGCTCATATGTAGGCCCCTACTCTTTGTCAAAAAGGGACAAATTTGTTAAGGATGTGATTCCTTTCATTCCCCTGAATTTCAAATCGAGCTGTGTAGATTTTATCTAAGCACGACTCGCCACCACCAGCTGACGAACACTTCATCGACGAAACACAGACCTTGTAATTTGCGTTGATACCGACTTGAGGATAGCTTTCATGACTTTCACAACGTCGTGAACTTTTGGTTTTATTTTTCTGGGATGGAATGAAATCGCCTCAAAAACTGTTTGGTTGGATTCCTGATAAAATTTCCTTTCCAATGACATAAAGTTTGCCCGTGTTGGTCATTTCTACGAAGATATATTTAGCCCTACTTGATCTGGCTTTGCGCCAAAAACCATGCAGACGATCTCCATGAGTGTGTCACCTACGATGTTTCTAGTCTGACCTACATGTAACATGCCTAATGAGCAGAAAAATAAGCTGTGATGGACACTGTGAGAGGCTCAAATTGGGTCTTTTGTTCAATATTCTGTTGATTTCATTGCATAGGCCTACTTAGATAACCATTTTGGGGCCAGGTTATCAAGATAGTTGGGACATCGCGACTGAGCCAATCAGAAAATTGCCTGCTTAAATTTGGTGCTGTGGGCGGGAAATTTGAATTCACTTGAGAGGCCTTTCATCATGTTCATGTCAAGGGTGGGGTGAGATTTAGGTTTTACAACTTTTTGGCACTTTTGGAGTGTCCCACACTCCCTACACTTCAGCCCCACCTATTTTGCCGCGGTCAAGTGACAAACGCGGATGGCGGACGCCGGATCCGGGCGCCGGAGGGCGGATGGCGGACGCCGGAATGGGGCCATCTATGGGCGGTTATATCCGCAAAAAGTAGACGTTGACAAAATATTGTCGATTCAAAAATCAGAGACGTGCTTTTAGAAAACAGAGACCTTCTTTAACAAAACGAAGACGATCTGTAACAAAACATAGACGTTCAGCATGTGATTTGGAGTCGTTCACAAAAGAGACGTTCGGTGGAACTCGAGTCGTGAACAGAATTTGGAGAAGTGCCTCATCAGAGACGTAGGCCTACATATTTTTTTTAAACGTAGCAATAATTTTGAATGGTACGCCAAACACAGACGTTGACATAATTCATTAATGAGACGTTGGGTGGCGTTCGTGGCAGTTAAAGGTGAACTAGCCGTTATTTACATCATGTCCAGACAAATTTAATGAGGTCGAATTTGATTGGATGTTGGTGCAGGGTGATGTCCCATCATGCCTCAGCATCAGTTAAGATGAAAGGGGCGCTCCGATCGCTTTCGTAAAAATCGGTTTTCACTGTAGTTGAGCCCCATTGGTAAGTATTTTTTTTAAATTGCTTCGCAGTGCATTAGTATTGGGATGTATCTACAGAACGTCGGGCGCAAAACTAAAATAATAGGTGGCGCTGCTGAGGTATTAATGCTTTTACGTTTTGGTCATCAGTTCTGAATGGGTTAACATATTGACCTAATTCTTGTACATTCATTATTTACACATGTCTCTGCATCCATAGGCTACATAATGTAATTTTCTGCATTTAACCCCTTCCTCATCTTTTTCAGTAAATTAGAATGCTTGGACTTCCTGGGTTGTCTACAAAACTAAGACCTAAGACCTACAAAAGTAACAGACATCGATTGGTCGCCCTCTAGTGGTGGTTGCAGATTTTTTGCAGCGGGAGTTGTTTTTTTGACCAGAAATGCAGGGTGTAGGGTGCAGGAAGGAAGAAATGTCCATCTGAGCTTTTTCGGACAATACGTACAATTGTCGGATGAATGTATCTATTTTCGGACGGACACATTTTCAACCGTTTTTTACCCTAAAACGTTCATCCCAATAATAATGATTTAAATTCACCCTTTAATAACGAAAATAGCTTTTTTAAATGCAAATATCTCGATAACAATACGTTGTATGACCTTCACACCTATTTTTTTGAAATCCTCGCTAAATTTTACATATGTCAGGGTCTTAGTTTTGTACTGTGGGGGGTCTTACTTTTATAACAGGGTCTTACTTTTGTACTGTGGGGGTCTTACTTTTGTACAGGGCCTTACTTTTGTACTGTGGGGGTCTTACTTTTGTAGGTCTTAGGTCTTAGTTTTGTAGACACCCGGACTTCCTGGGCCTTCCTTCCTGCAACTAGTGGCGCTATCCTAACCAAGCGGAGATAAACATAACTGGGTCACGTGACCGACTTTTTTGACATGACATGATGAACGTACTAGAATTACGTCAATATGTTAACCCATTCAGAACTTATGACCAAAAACGTAAATGTATTAATATCTCAGCAACGCCACCTATTATTTTAGTTTTGAGCCAGGCATTTTATATACACATCCCAGTAGTAATCCAATGCGAAGGAATTTTTTAAAAAAATTAACCCATACGGCTGCAGTACAGAAAAAACCGAGTTCCATGAAAGCGATCGCAGCGCCCCCTTTCATCTTAATTCATGCTGAGGCATGGGACATCACCATGCACCAACATCCAATCAAATTCGACCTCATTAAAATTTGGCTGTACAGGAGGTACATAACGGCTAGTTCACCTTTAACTGCCACGAGCGCCACCCAAAGTGAACGACTCCAAAAGATCACAGGTAAACGTCTCTGTTTTGTTAAAGAACATCTTTGTTTTGTTACAGAACAACCCTGTTTTCTAAAAACACGTCACTGATTTTGTAACTTACGTCTCTGTTTTGCCAATATCAACTTTTTGCGGATATAACTGCCCATACAAAACCACATATTCCGCCTTCCGAGATCCGCCATCCGCCGTCCGCCGTCCGTAATCCGGCGTTCCGCCTTCCGCGTTTGTCACCCGACCTTTTGCCGCTGTGCATGCCATTTCATAACTTTCAAATGGAGACGAATCTTCGCCATCACATGATGGCTCTAGTTGTTTGAGATGTTTACCTTTGTCATGTTCATTGTTAGATGTTGGTACATCCTTTTCTGAGGGAGAAGCAGACATTTTCTGTGCACGTTCAAAATAACCAAATCAATGTGAACTAGTTTTGTTGTACAATGACCAAAATCACAGTCACTGGTCCAAGAACTAGAGGGTGAGAAGTAGAGTATCAATTCTGCCACTGATAACTTGGTGTTTCTACCTTAATTATGGTCTCCGATACTATAGTATCAGAAACCGTATTGTTTTAGGTCCCGGCGTGTGTGTGTCTGTCTGTCTGTCCGTCATTCTGTCCATTTGTCACACCCTAACTTGTCTACTTTAACAGCTACAACCCTGGAAACCTAACTTGACCCTGTCAACATGATGAGCTTGTGTTGGAGCTAAACACCCTTTGTAAATTCGGCCCAATGTGACTTGCACTATACTTGTACTTCCCTTTCCATATAGTAATTAGTAACTGACACGAATGAAGCGGACTCCATCCGGATCGAACTTGTACAGTGTAAAAAGACTTGGCCCTGGCAAATCACAGTTTCAACGTTTTATCCTTTTGGGTCATGTTGTGGACTTTCTTTTTTATGGTTTCCCAATATCTACTAGTGTATTACACCACTGCTCTCCTCGCTCTTCCTGATTGCATCTTTACAGTCTTTCTCATGCCCTTTCAGATGTTTTTTGAAAGGTTGGTGATATTTACCCGGCAGCCGGGTACGCAGTGGTGAAAAAACGTCTTGTTTGCCCGGCCGCCGGTTACGCACTGAGGGAAATATGTCTTGCTTGCCCGGCTGCCGTTTACGCAATGAGGAAATCCGTCTTGCTTACCCGGCTGCCGGTCTTTTGTCGTTATTTTAACGGCAATTGCCGGGTAAAGAACGCATAAAATTTTCCTTCGGTAACCGGCTGGGAGTCAATATAAACATGGAATGTAAAACTGGCGCATGTGGCTTGCCGGGTGTAAAAGTAATAATATTCCTTATCACGGCATTAGTTACTTATTCGTTAGACACATTCTGGCTGACTTTGGGAATCAGGGTCCTTATTCACAAAGGGTACGCAAATGCTAACGTGCCCGCAAACTTCACGCTAAGACCCCGCAAAGCTAGCGTGGCGTTTCATAAAAGGCACGCAATCATTGCGTGGCCGCAAACTGCCACGTTATTTGCGGGACCTCCGGGGGCTCCCGCAAACGCCACGCAATCGAAAAAGATGGCTTTGCTGCTAGCGCTAGATCAAGAAGCTAGAAGAAACCTTCGGAGGAATAGGTATTTCGAGACAGGGTGAACCCCTTGGATGTACACGACGATGTTGATTTGATTAAAAGATATATACATGTAGAATGCCACGACACGTGTTTTGTCCGCGTCTTACACTCTTAGCCGAAAAGGTTCGAGATAGAACCTTTTAGGGTTCTTTGACATGCGTCACCTGGAGAACCCCAAAAGGTTCTATATAGAACCCTCTGAAAGGGTGCTGTTAAAGAACCCTTTGGTAAAGAACCCTCAAAACACTAAAGGGAAATCGATGTGATTTCGGGGGCACCTTCCGGGCAAATTAGTGGGCCATTGGTGACAATTCGACAAGTGTCGGTAGAGCCATATCGGTCCTGATCGTTGAATTTGCAATGTCCACCTGTACAGTCAAACTTCCCCCGCCTTGCCTGAGCCATGGAGGTATTATTAAGAATACCTCCATGCTTGACCCAGGTCGGCACAAGGGAAAGGGCAGTCTGCACCTCTTGAATGTGATATAACTTGTCTGGTTTATGCTATACAATTATAGTCTTTATAACTTTGAAAGAGAAACAACCACAACCTAAAATTTGTGTCTCATATTTCAAACCATAGTTTATCAACATTCTTATTTGTTTGTTTTCGTGAGTCATCGGTTCTGTATTAAATTATTGCGAATTAGAACATAATTGTTGCTATCTGGGTTTACGCTCGTCAAAGAACCCTATGGGTTCTACCCAATGCAGCAAAGAACCTTAGGGTTCTACATGGAACCCAGGTGTTCTTCAAAGAACCATCTAAGAACCTTTTCGGCTAAGAGTGTAAGATCTTCCCATTTCTTTTTGACTTCATCAACGGTCCGCACACATTTCTCACCGCAGGCATTCACTTTCGTGGTTACGGATTTCCAAGCGTCTTTCTTGTTCTTGTTAGTAACAGTGTCATTTAGTTTACTGCTTAAAACACCATTGTGTTCTTCAACACCGTCCACAAGAACACAGATCTGTGTGTCTGAAAATCGTGGCTTCTACTGACGTGACTTTTACTGCCTCGGAATCTACCTCCGGCTCCATCTCTATCGACGACTAACGGCATACAGATAGTCTCACACAACATGAAAACGGGCCGATTCAATGAATCGCCGCAAAATAGTTATCATGCTATCTGTTTGCGGGCACGCAAAGAGCCGAGTTATTGCGTGGTGTTAGCGCAAGGTTTTGTGAATACTACGCAACGCTAACTTCACGCACACGCTATTGCCACGCTAAGCTCCCGCTAACCACACGCAACGCAAAATCTTTGTGAATAAGGCCCCTGATGGGAAGGAGTGTTGCTAATGTGAATAAAGTCCCATCAAAAACAGAGGAATCCGACACCAACAGCAGCCGGTTAAACAAAGGATTTTTTGTCCACTGCTTGACCGGCAGCCGGCTGAATACGACCGGCAGCCGGGTAAATAGTCACTTCGTTTTTGAAAAGCTTGCAATATTTTGTCAACAGAAAGATGATGTGCATACACACCTTCCGGGGAAACTTCACTTTGAAGCTGCACGTTCACGTGGGAATTTGTTTGATTGTTACCGTGATGGGGTCACTAGCAATCTTCCCAATTTGTAGTATCACTGCATCCTCAGTTACAGTTGAACTCAACATGGTGTAACGGACTGACTTTGCATAGGTCAAACTGGTCAGAAACTCTCTGTTTCTTTCAGGGCGAAAGACAGCTGGACGAAAATCGTTTTCTTTGGCAGTGCTCATCTTTTTCTTTTGAGGAGGTGCGTAATGTTCTTCAATTGCATTGCATTCGGTTTCGTCCTACATTTACAACACCCAGTAGTGTCTACAGGGCCAATAATACCCTCTCAGATGCTTGGCTCTGATTCGATATTTAATAAGGACGCCTGCCTTCTGTCAGGTCTCGGGTCGAGTCCTGTTCGGGGATGTGGGTCTTTACAGACGTAATTCTCTCTCCTACAACGTAGATTTCCTCCGTGTGCTTCGGTTTCCTCCTACATTTACAACTTTACCCAATATTTTCTATACAGCCAGTAAGGTCCTCTTAGACCCTCGTCTCTCGATTCAGTATGAGAAGATAGTCTGTCAATACATGCATTTATGATCTATTGTTCGTGTCTATTGGCTTATCATAACTTGCAGGAACCAATGCGAATACCGGTATTTCTTTCTTCAAAATCCATATACATTTGGCCTAGAAAGTGTTAAAAAGAGCATTTTGTACTTGAATAGTGGTTTGATGAATGTACCCTGATAGGAAATTCCTTCTTGCTTCAAAATTATTCTTGTTTGACACAGACACAGAAAATGACCATGCATGTATTTGGAATTTCCACCATTTCAAGAGAGGGGGTTTTCTTCCTCACTAGGCGGTATAATTTTATACCAATCTTTTTGGTATTAAAAACTTCCTATATATCTCCTCTACATGTACATTTTGGGTTATTTTACTTTTTGAAACTATTTTGCATTTTGGTATATTAAAGCCATACAATCACGAGAGCTACCGTAGCCGTCGATTCACATTTTGGTTCGAACACTCGTTGAAAAGGTCACGTGAAACTGGCATGCTTCCATGTGAAATAATCTGATTGATGATCGACTCTGACCACAACACTCGTTTTTCGTCATTTAACTTTTGCTAAGAAACTTTCTCGCATTTTTGTTCAAACCAAAATGTGAATCGACGGCTACGGTAGCTCTAGTGATTGTATGGCTTTAACCCTTTTTTGAACGGATACCCCTGATTTTCACTTGCCGTCAGAAAATGCGACCTTTTGATCTCTGGTGACGTCATAGGTGACGTCATCATAATTTGCATAGCACTAAATTGTAGCTGGTCCCATATCCTTTCCAATGATACCAAATATGTTTAGTTTTGGCGACTAAAATCATCTGTAAAAGGCATTCTTATTTCCCTTACCCCTAAATTTCGGCAAAAAAATGTCAAGTCAAAATTCAGATTTGGGCCCAGATAGCCAATTCGCAAGATGATCTGAACTGTTAACAAGTTATTTCCTGTGGAAAATCATTATACCTACCAAAAAACTCGCAAGAAAAAAGTATAACATGCATGACCACCTAAAACCTTAAATAAGCACATTTTTGGGGTTTGGCTCCCCTACTACCAGGTTTTTCTTGACTGTGGAACTGTCTTTTCTGTAAGTCAGACGCCGAAAGTTAATGTTTTCCCCTATATTTTTATGTCAGCTACCGCGCAGAAATTAATGTCGGATTCACCGACAATCGATTCCTGAGCTTTGCATTTTGAACCTCAGCCAAATTTGTTGTCGGGGACCAATAAATTGGGCAAAATGCTCTTGCCCAATGTACCCTCCTCACATGCCACCATTTTATCCATGTCTGCAATGAAGGATTTTGCAAGTTCTCTATACTTCCTTTGATCTCGTCATATGCAGGACCAGAAGTACATTCAGCCAAATCTTTGGCCAAAGCTCTAAATATCTTCTTGCTGTCATCATCCGATATCTTGGCTGCATGACGCTTGATGCTCTGCATGAAGTGAAAGTAGCAACTCTTAGGGCCCCGTTCCATAGAGTTAACGTTTTCACTTTTCACTTTTCCTGTTTCGTTTTTCACGATCTTTCATTTAGAGGGTTGGTTCCACAGAATTCACGCCCAAAAGAATGAGCATGTTCATTCCTCGAGTCACGGGTGATTTTCATTTATTCACGCATGAAATGAATCGTACTTGACCGAAGGTAGAAAAATGACGCATATGGAACCCACATCATAAGAAATGCATTGCCCAATCTTGGGTTCACCCGTGAAACATGACTATTAACGCGTGAAACGTGCAAAAACCGTGAAAACGTGAACTCTATGGAACGGGAGCCTTAGGCTCCCGTTCCATATAGTTCATGTTTTCACGACGAATTGGCCTTTTTGCATGGTTTACGCGTGAATTGTCATGATTCACGGGTAAACCCAAGAAAGGGCAATGTATTTCCTACGATGCGGATTCCATAGGCGTCATTTTTCTACCTTCGGAAAAGTACGGTCCATTTCATGCGTGAATAAATGAAAATCACCTGTGACTCGAGGAATGAACATGTTCATTCTTTTGGGCGTGAATTCTGTGGAACCAACCCTCTAAATGAAAGATCGTGAAAAATGAAACGGGAAAAGTGAAACGTTAACTCAATGGAACGGGAGCCTTACTCCGCACAACAAGTTCACGCCCAAGTACTTTCTCTAAACTCTGCCAATTTGAGCTTGCTTCGTCAACTACCATTCCTAGTGGATTGAACTTTTCTCCCAAAACGAGACATTTTTTTGCTGTCTTCTGATGAACATTGCATTGTTGCCAGACTTACCATCCTCCTGAGATTTAGGTGGTATATACCTGCTTTCGAAGTGGTGAACCCACGGCATGTGTCTGCTTTACTGTCAAAAAACACGTATCGCCCGTTACGAACTCGTTTTGAAGATATAGTTGTCTCCTACATGATACACTAAAAAGGGGTCCCTTGTAGCGGTCCGTTGTTGAAACTGTCTGACCGCCTTCAAGCTGTGCCCATTGGGGCGCATACTTGTTGACACACTTCTCCTCTCGTTTTTGATCTTCGTGTTGTGTAGAGTGTTGTCGGCCAGCCTGTCGAATTCATCCCATGATGAATCCCTTGATCCCTTGTTGGCAAATTTCATTGCCAACAAGGTGTGTGACAAACCTTGCAGATTTTGTGGCAATGTTAATTTTGAATGCCCCAACAGACTAGGTTTACCTGATTAGAATGAAGAGCTAATTTTTAGCCCGCTTGGCCCATAGGCCAAAAGGGCTTATGCTGTGCTTGGTGCCTTTAGTGGTGGTCTGTCGTGCGTGCGTTAGTGCGTGCGTGCGTCCGTAAACTTTTCCCTTGTCAGATGGATAGCGCCTTCAGTTTTTGACCGATCATTTTCATATTGCATATGGGTGTGTAAGACCACAAAATCTAGGTCAAGTTCGATTTTGGGTGCGATGCGATTCCTACTTTGGGCAGTAGGGGGCGTTTTGTGAAAAAATTCAAAGGCCTGTATTTTGAGAATGGCTTGAGCAATCGCGATGAAACTTTGTATGTGTGTACCTCTAGTTTGTGGTGGCTTGCACACGAAGTTTCGGCACAATCTGATTCTTGACTTTGCCACTAGGGGGCCAAAATGAAATAATCAAATTTTCCCTTGTCAGATGGATAGCGCCTTCAGTTTTTGACGGATCATTTTCATATTGCATATGGGTGTGTATGACCACAAAATCTAGGTCAAGTTCGATTTTGGGTGCGATGTGATTCCTATTTTGGTAGGTAGGGGGCGTTTTGTGAAAAACTTAAAAGGGCTATATTTTGATAACCGTTTGAGCTATTGTATTGAACCTTTGTAGGCCTATGTATTTACATACCTCTAGGTTGTGGTGACTTCCTGACGAAATTTTGGTGAAATCTAATTCTTGACTCTGCCACCAGGAGGCCAAAACCAAACTCACAAAATCTGCTATGTGTATGCTTTGGTCACAGATATTGTCAAAGATGGCTTGTATGGGATTCTGATATGGCTTAAATGCTTTCCACCACTGTGCGAAAAAGCCAAGCGGGCACAGTGCCATTGGCACTATTTTTTTCAATGGGCATCTGTGGGTGCCATAGTGTTTAACATGAATTTTGTTGTCTTTCTCGACAACCTCTATTACTTTGCGTGCATGGCAAGCCACCTTTCTCGCTTCCTGATCACACATGCTACATCCTGCCCACTTTTCTCATGGTCGACCTTATTATAGACACCATACTCAAAAAACAAATCACACGCAGGGTTTTCACATTGGAAGGAACCCTTACAATCAACTATAAAGCGTGAGTTTTTGGGAAGCTCTTTGGTCGTTGATTCCTTTTCCCGACTAATGACTGGATCATCTCCAAATTCTTCTCATGGTGTATCTAATTAGGATACATAACATGTATAACGGGTTTTTGATTTGACCTACTCTTCAAGGTCACAAAGGTCAAAGTTCGACAAAAGTAACGAACCTGCCACAGTTCTTTTTTAATTATTTCACCGAGCGACTTCATATCTTGCATAAACATGTATTAGAGGGGTACCTAAAAAATACGGAGTTTTGGCCAGATCCGACATCCAGTATGGCCGCCAGGTGGCGTAACCTGAAAATCATCCAAGTGCTATAACTCTGAAACGGCTTGACCCAGTGCTCAAACTTGATATTTACCTCCCTCTAGATGACCTTTACAAGCACATCAAATTTTGCCCTGAGTAAACTTCCAATATGACCACCAGGAGGTGTAACCCGAAAATCATCAAATGTGCTATAACTCAGGAACGACTTGACCCAGTGCGCTCAAATGTCGTCTGTGGCACCCTCTAGATGACCTTTATGTGCATGTGGAGTTTTGGCCCAATCGGACATCCAATATGGCCGCCAGGTGTCATAACCCAAAAATCATTGAAGTCCTGCAACTTGGGAATGACTTGACCCAGATTGCTCGTAACTGACATGTACCTCTCTCTGTATGTCCAAACAGGTGAGCACATGGTCCATGGACCATTTCATTTCGTCATAGATTTCTCGGCAACAAGGCGACTGGGACCTGGCGTTATATCACCAAATGTTGGGGAATACATATGTGCAGGGCAGACATTGAGTTCATTTGCAAATTCTAATTCTTATTCATGATAATTATATAATTTGTGTCAAAAAATGGTCAAAAATGAACTTTTTGAATATCTCCCGAATCCTAGTGAAAAAATCTCAACGTTGCACTGTTAAAAAAGTAGTGTACCCTTAACACTGGAAATCGGTGTTGAGGGCAAATCGACACTGATAATGGGTGTTCAAATCGGTGTTGACCAAGGGCAACACTAAAAAACAGTGTTGTTATCAGTGTCGGCTACACTGAACACTAAAATACAGTGTTNGGGGGGGGGGGGGGGGCTCCCCGAGAATAATTAGAAAATTCATGTGCCCAAGACGCGTTTCCCTGACATCTGAGAATGAAACTGACTTTTTTTAGGACGAAACGTCCTGAGAGGCTTGTCCTGCGAGGTTGGCAGACGACGGTCATTGCGGAAATGGTGCTGACAAATAGCGAAAACAAAAAAGGGGAATTCCCTGAAGGACTTTCCCCGACTATAAATTGTACAATCCCACAAAGTCATTTTCGGAAATTCAACTGCCAGACGCCGTCACACTTCTGCGTTGGAAAGAGTGAAGGTTCCGAGCGTTCTTCGGCACACTTCGGATCACCTTCTGCGAGCTCATGAACACTGTATAGTATGCGTTAATCGGTCGGCCCGCGAAACTTGTTCGAATGGAAAATCTTTGAATATCCGCATTCTAGGCCTAGGTAAAGGAGTTAAACGCCGAAGTTGTAAACACTCACTCACTGGTTCTCTATCCACGGACGCCTGCGGTGCTGCCACCTATTGTCGGTGATATGTACTGACGTGAATATCGTGAGTGAGTTGCATCGGACCGGGAACCAGTCTAACGATTACGGGTGCTGCCACCTGCACGAAGGAATAAAACTAGTTTGCCGACCATATTTGTAAACAAACCAGCTTGTTTACCACTTCGGCGTCTAACTCCTTTAAGTTGATTACGCATCTCTCCAATCCATACAAGACCATGTCAATTCAAATGATTTTTCTGCTGGTGCTCTATAGCCTTTCTTGGTGAGTAGGCCTTGGACAACGAAGAAATGTGACACGATGGTCATTCACGCAAGCAATGAATGCAGACGAGTAGGCCTGAGCACTAATGAAATTGACCGGGCCACTATTCTCGCGGATGACGGGTTGATCAATAATTACCCCGAACCTCAATATTCAACGATTTTCCATTCGAACAAGTTTCGCGGGCCGACTGATTAACGCATACTATACAGTATAAAATTCTCAACTTTATGACGTATACGACAAATCTTGGGGGTTATTTTTTGGCCTGCAAATCATAATTCACATTAGCTTTGAAAGACCTACCCGACTTGAACAGCGTCAACCTTCCGCAGTCCTCCATAAAGATATTTCGCCTTCAAACCGCATAGAGCGACAGTTTTCCGATTTAGTGTTTAGCATCTTCGATGATCGAAGGCCGTTCTGCTCACCACTACGTTACACCGCACATCACCCTTCGAGAAAGTGACCGGTCCACGGCGTATCTGCCGCCTCGAGAAGAAGAGGCCAATCAGAATCGGTGTTGTAAAATTTGAATCGTGGTACAAAGAGGTGTAGCCGAAGACCCGATATAAAGTGTCATATGATTGGTCAACCGGTAAAGTTGGCATGGTGTCAAGATACGTCGCCGACTGGTCTATTTCTCGAAGGGTGATGTGCGATGTAACGTAGTGGAGAGCAGATCGGCCTTCGATTATCGAAGATGGTGTTTAGTCGCGCTTCCAGCATTTGCCGCTGCGCGGCGTCCGGGGTCCTTGCGTCCAGTCATTAGTTCAGGAGTTATTGGACTTCATGTGTTTTTGGTTTTGTCCCCCTGGAGGCTAAGCTAGTTAGAGGCACGTTTGGTTACTGCACTGACCAAGTTTGCTTCTCGTCAGTCACTTTCTGCCGAGAGAGGGTGGCAAACTTTGGAATCTAGAAGGGAAATTAAGTTATTATGTTTGATGTTTAAATAAACAAGGGTCTAACTCCGAATTTTCTAAATAATATTATTAGTCCAAACGTTGGTGATGATCAAGCTTACAATCTCAGAAACTATTTAAACCTAAGAAGACCTAATTTCATCAGGCGTATCACAATGAACTCATTTGCATGTAGGGGTGTGGTGTTATGGAACAACATTGATCCTGTGAGTAGAACGTTACCTAGTTTTTATTACAGGAAATTATGGAGTTTCAGTTCCCATATGGTATGGTTTGGGGTGTAGGCTGGAGTCAATTTATCATTCTAGACTAAAGGAACAACTGTAAGTAATTTGAATGGGCATTGCTTTCATGTAACATTGTAAATAATCCAAATTATGAATGCGGGTATCATTTTGAAGGTACCGGTACTTGTCATTTTTTCTTCAATTGTCCTCGTTACGATATTTAACGTCGATCGCCGAGGAATGAATTACAGTGTGAGTAGAAGACCTCTCACTGGATGTATTACTGCACGGCAACACTAACCTTACTCTGGAGGAAAATCGTTTGATTATCGTTGCCGTGAATAGATACATCCGTGACACAAAACGATTTAAGAAATAGTCTTGGGCTCCTCAATCCTTCATTCATGGTACATGTAGGCCTAATTCTTATTCTTGTATGTATCTAATCCAAACCTCAAAAACGTTGAGGGTTCCCTTTAACTTTTGCACTACTTGTGCCTGACTCGTGAAAGTTGCACCTAAAGACCCGTCTACACGATCACACATTTGTTCAAAACACCATCATACATTTGCATGATGATGTTCAAGTTTGCTGTGGATTTCCGTCTACACAGTCCAGCATTCATGGACATTTGTATGATGAACTATGATGGGCAAAGGAAAACGAAAACAAATTCAAGGGAAAGTTCCTTATTGTTTCAAAATAGATCTCACAATAGCTTCGTGAGTGTGCTGCTGCATTAGTAATAATCGCAGTGATCCGTCGTCGAAAAGGCAAAAGAGTAGGAAGAGGTGTCAAAATGGGTTAAACAATGGATCAGGTGGAGAAGTGAGTTTGGAGCCTTAACCCTTTCGGGACGGATCTCGCCGTTTGGCGAGATTGGCCTGTACCACACTCCCTTGCACATTCAAACTGGCATAGAATCGTAACCAGTGGACCGATCCGCGTTCTCTTTGCGTATTTTTTAATGCGAGACTGCCCCCCCCCCCTAAATACGCGATTTTGCTCTGATTGAAGAAACCTGGCTAAAATTGCATTTTAACGTTTGTCCCGGGGCCTAGATTGACAGACTCCAAAGTGCAAATCTGACATGTTGTGACAAAATGGCGGTTACTTATAAAACCCGAAATGAAATGGCCGAAATGATCGAAATGGCCGAAATGATCGAAACGGCCGAAACGATTGAAATAGATGAAATGACTTTACACTTAGGTGGCCTATTACGATTTTTCAAGTAAACTGAGTGCTTTAAGTCTGTAGTAGATGTACCGGTAGCAACCATGCAATAATAGTATGATAGGAACATGCATAAAATCAGGACACAAGATAAAAATTGCCGTTAGGAAAATTGTTAATGGCATTTGGCCGTTTCATTTTGACTCAGCCAGTCGCCACGCATGGCGGTGCAGTATCTTTCCACGCAGTACACTGGTTCCAGTTTTGCCGTACGTGCCGCCACCTTTAATTTTGGCGGGAGTTTTTTAAAAATGAACATCATGATTGACTATACCTCAGCGATGAGGCTCACTTTATGGCTCAATAGCCATAAATTACCTTTAGAATGCTCCGATCATGTCAACATGGTGCTGTGGAACAACCGAGCATGCAATATAATTCCAACTTCCCTTTCCAACCTCGTCCCCAGGGTTTTGTTCGCTCAGACAACCTCGGACCTAACTCGCTCACTAACCCCTGGAATCACGATCTCAATTCCCCACACTGTTAAAAAAGTAGTGTACCCTTAACACTGGAAATCGGTGTTGAGGGCAAATCGACACTGAAAATGGGTGTTCAAATCGGTGTTGACCAAGGGCAACACTAAAAAACAGTGTTGTTATCAGTGTCGGCTACATTGAACACTAAAATACAGTGTTTGAATTGGTGTCGGCCATGTCCAACACCGTGAGCCAGTGTTGAAAACAGTGTTACCCACATTTAACACCGTAAATGGGTGTTGAAATCAGTGTCGGATATGACCAACACTGAACTCAACAGATGAAATTGGTGTCGGCCTTGTCTAACACTGAAAATCGGTGTCGATATCAGTGTCGAATATGACCAACACTGAACTCAACAGATGAAATCGGTGTCGGCCTTGTCCAACACTGAAAATCGGTGTCGATCAGTGTCGAATATGACCAACACTGAAGACAACTAATGAAATTGGTGTCGATCATGTCCAACACTGAAACTAAGTGTTGATGTAGGCCCTACATCAGTGTTTGGAAGTTGGGATATGACCAACACTGAACTCAACTTATCAAGTCGGTGTTGGCTGTGTCCAATTCTAAAATAAATTAATGTTGATAACCCCCGTTATTGAAAGTGCATGAACATGGGATAAAAGATGAAGGACACGGATTAAGTTATTCATTACTCTCATGTTATTATTGCATAAATTTGAAACATCTATAGGAAAGTTCCCCAAATGCTGTTATTAATGCGTTGCCCAGGATGGAAACAAACTTACACTGGGGAAGCAACTAATCTTAGGAATTTCATGAACTTTCACTTGCAACACAGAAGACATGCTGATGTAGCTATACAGTACGTATCACGCCATTTAGGCTCATGATGGGGAGGTAGCCTATATATGTGAATTGTTTCCCTTTATCAAAATGAACATTTATCTACCACAAGGAGAAAAATTCAGGAAACCCATTTTATCAACAAGTTCAACGAAGAATCGTTAATTTGAAATGAAATGCCCATGTTTTTAAGGTGTGGATTAAGCTAAGGAGAACTTGCATGCATCCGCCAAAGTCATCAGTTTGGTTTGAGCTTTGAGGTTTGGGCTAATTATTATGGTCTAGTCAAGCTAGCTTGCTGGCACCAGGGGCAAAAGAGTTATGAAGAACAGACCACCGTGGGCTGGGGCCTGAACCTGATTTGGTGGCAACAGATACACGTTCAATGGCATTCCCAGGCAACCAGGCAAAGTTTGAAACCTTTGCCAGGGCTTAGTCCAAAGGGTAATATAGGGCGGTACTATTAAGGGCAAAGCATGCAGTTTATGCGTATGTATCATTAGATTTTATCTAATCTGGCCCATTCGCAGGAACATTGCATAGATATCCATGTTCACTGACAACCTATCAGTAGTTTGTCGAAGTTTCAATGAAATTGGCCGATGCAGTAAGCTTATCTACGGCAAAATAACTTTAACAACTTTTGCAAAAACTTTGGTCATCAAAAACATCTTTTCCTCCCTTCAACATGTTCGATCACACTGTCCAGTGTAGGTCCATCTTAACTTGACCAAGCTGAATCAAACAAACTATTTGACACACTACAGAAATATAATCTCTTCTGGTGGTGGATACAATAATACAGTGTTTGTAATCCTTATGGGGTGGATTAATATTTAGACAGTCATGTTACTATGAATATGGATAATTAGCCCTTTGTTCCAGGGAATTTTGGCGCGAAGGACAGCGTCGATGTTATTGATTCAAAGCAAAGGTGCCATTTTTGAATGACAAATCTCCACCGCCCACGTACTGTTTAACATCCTCGTCTAAATTAGTCAATTCTTTTGAATTCCTGTGCGTTTTTGCGTTTACTCGAACATGTAGCAGAATGAATGTGCCGCAATGCAAAGATGTTGAAGAAAGTACCGGTATGAAACAGAGGGAGGAAAATGAAATCCCACAAGCATATTATGTGAGTATACTATATTATACCTACTAGGCTGCTGGGCCCTACATGTAGTTAAAAAGGCAAAATCTACTTAATTTTCTGCAGTGCGTCAATCACCATGCGCAGCACATTGCACTGCCACAATAACAGTAGCTTTACTTGTAGATGAGAAATTTATGCAATATTTGTACATGTAGGCCTATGGCTTTTTCTTTATTTTCTCTAATTTCTGCACTTTTATATTGATAGGTATCGGTACAGGATTGTTCACAATCAAGCGGTGACGACGAGGCGATCCCCGGGAATCCGATATTGAAGCAGACGGAGATGGTAAAGAAAATAAAGTTCTCGTTTTGAAGAAGTTATCGTGGGAACGTAAGAAGATGCATGGTATCAGCAAAAATTGCGGGACATACTAAGCAACTTGCTGACGCCACCGCAGAAGGCCATGCTTCTTGAGCGGAGAAGAGGAACGTTGGAATCTAGCAGGACACCTCCAGAGAATGCTCGAAGATGGGCAGTAAGCAGGTACCGACATTACGTGAATTAGCATAGTCTTACGAATGAACTTTTGAACGGACTGTGAGAAGCACGTTCGTGAAATATTGTGTAACGTTTGTGTGTTTTGATATCCAACATAAAGCACAAAAAACTAGACACAAAATGATAGTACATGTATAACATAAAATCGTCACCGAATTTTGCAAATTTTCGACCCCAACCGGGCTTCCTGAGGCACTTTCTAGTAGAGATCACAGAAGTAAATGAGATGTATTCCAATATTATGGATCATTTACAGTACGTTTGTGTGTTTTGGAAATTTATTTAGAATGACTTCAAGCTGTACGGTCAGTCATGATTTAGAAATGAACTGATGTAAAAAGATTATTTTGAATTAACTTTTGAGATTCTTAGCATTGTGTACCATAGTTGTTTAAGTACAATAAAAGCGTGTTAATTAATTAACAAATGAATGATTATTCCTTCTTTCATCAGGTGCTGGATCCCCTCCAAATTTGTTTCAGGTTGCTGTGTGACACCAATAACTAGTGTAAGGCCAACACTGGTAATTAGCCAACACTGGAACATAGTGTTGGACCAACACTGGTAACTTACACGAAGAAACAGTGTCACCCAACACTGAAATGGTCTTTGGCGACACTTGTAAACGGTGTCAAACCGACACCGAGAACCAGTGTCCAGCCGACACTGAGAAATGGTGTTTGGCGACACTTGTATATGGTGTCAAACCAACACCGAGAAACAGTGTACAGTCGACACTGGGAAATAGTGTCAAACCGACACCGAGAAACAGTGTCCAGTCGACGCCGGGAAATAGTGTCAAACCGACACCGAGAAACAGTGTCCAGCCGACACTGAGAAATAGTGTCGGACAAACACTGAAAAATGGTGTTGAGCAACCTGAGAAAGAGTGTTGGGATCAACACTGCTCTACGGTGTTGGGCACTAACCGACACTGACTTTAAGTGTCAAATTGACACTTGTTTTTGGTGTTGAGGTAACACTACTTTTTTAACAGTGCAGAATCTGGGGATTTCACGGAAATTGCCGAAGGTTGTAAATAATATTTATAGTCTCTTTTTTCTGAAACTTACTAATTTAATCGAGTACAGATCGATGAAATTAACTACTTTCAATGTCGAAAACATAAAGGTATTGCTGAAATAGGTCCTGGTTTTTGTTGAAGTTTTAATCATTTTGAATACCGAAGCCGAAACTCCTCACAGCGCCACCTATCTTCATTCTCCGACACTGAGTAAGTGACTTCATTTCATCAACAAAACACACCGAAATAAGAGTTTTCTGTGCCTGTCACTAACTGTATCGACATCTGTTAGCACTCTTAGACTAGTAATTTCTATAAATAACAGATAAAAATGTGGTTTAGGGACATGAAGCGAATGTTTGATCGAGTCAGTTTTCCGTCATGCATCACTGTGTACAAAAATGTACAGACGCATACGACTCGATTAAATAAGTAAAAGTGCGGTTGATCGGGCTTAAAATACTTACCTGCGTCATCCGTTCGTCAAGATAGCTTTCGAATATAATATCCATTTAGATTGTACAAGGTAAAATCCCTTGGTTGAACCACAAAAGGACCAAATCGTAGCCGAACTGAGGGCACGCATGATGTTTACAAAAAACTGCAAACACACGTGCTTTAGTTACTAAAATAGTCACGATTGTGTGACGTCACTTTCTTCTACGTCGGGCGACCAATCACATGCCGGAATTCAGATATGAGACCAGGGGTTTGTAAGCGTCAACCCAGAGCCCAGGAGCGCACAAACCCCTGGGTACGAGGTTGCTTCCCTTTCGTAACATGTGGAGAATCCCATTTCAGTGCACATTTAGTTTTGGGGCTACAGGGTAGATTGTATTAATTAGGTTTTTTTTAGATGTAAAATATGAAAATAAGTGAATTTTTACATTGTTAATTTGCTTTTTTCCCTATTCTTCAATCCCATTTCGATCATTTCGGCCATTTCGATCATTTCATTCCGGGTTTTATAATACTAACCCAAAATGGCCATATCTCCAGAACGGAAGCAGCTACGACGACGCGACTGGCGCCAAAAGAAAGAGTAGAAAAACGTAGCTTCATTTCGACCAATTTTCAGACGCGTACGAGCAACGGTTATCGAGATATAGACGTTTAAAGATTGGAAACCTGACGAAAAAGTAGGCAGAACGCGACTATTTCCGCACAACTTGCATCTTCGGCTCTGGCCTGTTTCTCTCACAGACATTTTGGAAGAGACAAACCTCCATGAGATCGTGGCCCATTTAGTTGCCTCCAGAATGAGTGCCTTGTCGCCAGTTTTGGTTGCAATTTTAGGGAGCTAGGCGCGTTTTTGTAGAGACATCACAGATTCATGTTACGAATTGTACACTTTCCAAAATCGTCCAGTCCCGAAAGGGTTAAGGGCTGCCATTTCGCACACATGTCACATGAGGCAGTTGTGCTACATGACATACCTTCTGATTGGTAAATGGCTTGAAATGTTGTGAGATGTTGTGAACATTTGTTGGCAAGATGAAACATGCAGCTAAAAATTTGAACATCATCATACATATTGGATGGTGTTCAAGTTTGTTGGGAAAACGGTCTACACGGTCATACATTTGTCCAAGAACATCATCATGTATGATGATGTTTTGCACAAATGTATGATCGTGTAGACGGGCCTTTACTGCTGCACGTAATAGTAAAATTATGTATCTTCATTCCATGACTAAACTAATGTAATCGGTATATGGTAAGAACGTCAGTAAGTTCTCTGGAACTTTTGTCGAAACCTTATTGCTGTAGGCCTACTACATGTATTTTGTCGGGAATAAAAATATGTTTCAATCAAACGAAATCGAATCGGACCAAAACTTGGTGTCAAAGTCATCTGACAAACGGGTATAACCTAATCGGTTCTAAGACATCACTGCATAATTTTCGATTAGCGACGCCTACTCCACCACGTTGCAGTCACATGTTAGGCTAGTCATAATTGGCGTTTGCGACAGGCCTGTGAATAGGGCCGTCAAGGTGCTATTACAATGCGTTTTGACGAAGGACAGATCGATTTCGTGGGGTATTCAAAAGCATGCCGACTTGGCTTTCATTGATAAGAGGTATACAGGGTGTCCTGTAGAAGTCACTGAACCAGTTGATCGGGACGTAGTTAAGGGGAATGGCGATAGCAAGTGCCTCAGTGACAACGCATAGATTTCTGAAGAAAGTTTGCAAAAACAATGCTCCATGCGAACCCTTTGAACACCAAAATTCAACAGCTACGTCCGTGACTGTGCAAAAATCATGATTTCCGGATTAAAGCAAGTTTTTGTCATCACTGCATGAGTACAGTTGCACTTTGGTTTACGAAAAACCGATTTACGTAAACGAAAGGGCAACGGCAGCCAGCAATGATCCTATCCTGGGCCCTTGACTTGCCCACAGTCGGTTTCGTTGTGGGAAAGTACCCCTTGACCCAAACGGTCTTAGCTTACCGTGAACTTTATACTTGTCAGTCAGGANCCCCCCCCCCGCATCCGGCAACATCATCACAGATGGTTCCATACGTTCACAAGTAGGGCCTACCGCGGTTTGATCCTGCGCTGTTTTAATTTTTTTCTGAACACCCTGTATACCACGGCATTTTGCACACAGAAGATTCGCCCGAGTGATTATCGATCAATTCACATTGGCCGCTAGAAAAGTGACCAGGCGTGCAACAGCGAGCGATTGGTCGGTCATTGTTGGCGCGAAAACATAGTCTTACTGCATAGTAATGAACGGGGCGTGAATTTTGCACGGAGTGTTTTGATGTCTTAGAACCGATTCTAGGTTATATTATGTACCAAGTTTCAGGTCAATTTTATATAGCCCCAGCAGTTACTATATATAACACGGTACGGATAGATATGAGCGATTTTCCCTGGAATTCCCCACTGCTGCGATGCAGTGATCATTGATACATGGATACATATGGGAGGATGTAATTGACTATATATTCGCCAAATATAAGGATTGCTAGCCTCAGCAACTAACCAGGGCCCATGTTCCCGAAGCCGTCGTAAGGTTAACGATGTCGTTAAAACTGGTAAAATGCATAGCGTAACGACATCGCTAACCGTACGACGGCTTCGGGAACATGGGTCCAGGTAAGGATTTACATATGCTTCTTTGATTGCCGAAGCCACGCTTACGTTGATCCCGATTTGTAACCAGCGTCGGAAAACGTCGAACAACTCTCCGTAGCAAGGTCTGCACTCAGTACACAAACGTACCCTTGCATGAACAATACGTACCCTAGCAGTCTCCGAGCAAAACATCAAAAGCGTCGAATTTTCACAGTCAATAAACTTCAATCGGCGGTTACCACCTCAGACACAAGTTAATTTGTAAAAGCATCCACAGGGTAAATTCGATTCTGGTAGGAAGCAATGTCTTTCACCTTAGAAACGCGATTTCTATTTCATATTCTTTACTTGTATCTCCTTTATTTGTGACCCCTCGCATAACATAAAACTGTTTGGGTTCGGAGATTGTTTGGACTACTCGCAGGGCAATCTGAACGTCAGAGAACGATTCGTGCCAACATCGTATCTCTGATGTATATCGGACAGCGCCATATTGCTCCGGGATCTACTTCTTCGGTAATGCGGAAGGTTACGGTCAATGTCACAGACGACCCACTCACTGCGGCGAATCACTGAATTATCTCGTGATTTGCGAGATGATTACTACGCCAAGGCTCCTATATACAGTCGAGGTAGGTTACGATGGCCGCCCGAATGTAGCCGAGTACCTCCGAAGATGACGTCGATTGCTCGCAGGGTACTGATGGACGCCTCGTTTAAACATGGGCCACTGAACCATCTTTTTTGAAGATGGGGATTTGGCCTAGTGGTATTTTATTGTATTGTATTTCATATTATTGGCCCTGGTAAGTACGGAGGAGGCCATCACAAGCTACTCAGTGGCCTAGTGGTTTAAGGCGTGCTGCCCCTTGGTGCTGGCGATTGATGCCTTATACGAGGGTCCGTGGGTTCGATTCTGGTAGGAAGCAATGTCTTTCACCTTAGAAACCTGATTTCTATTTCACAGGGTAAATATGGTTACAGATGGTCCCAAAATAGGCCTAATCATGCAATTCCAGCACGCTGACAAAACAGGTATAAAATGGTTCACTATGGCAAACCACGCGACCCAATGTAATGTCATTTTATTGTGAAAGATAGTGTTTACATAAATAGTTGTTCTGTAGTCTCGCGTCACCAGCCTCTCTCTCTTACAGAAGAGAGTCTGGTAGCAAAGACTACAACTTTCGATACCGCCAGGTGGCGAGTGTCCAGCTCAGAGCATCCGAATCTGATTGGTCAACGGCTGCAAAACATGGCTGCGCCCATGAAACGCATGATGAACGAACAAGGAACGAAATAGTCCGAGGGAAATGTCACCTTTTTGACACGTTTTATCGTGGTTTTCGCCGAGTGATATGTAGAAGCGATCGAGCCTGGCCGTTTGAGGTGGATCGCCGATGAAATAAAGTGGAATTGTATTGTATAAGGATCGATTTACCGTCTGGCTGAACTTTAGAATCCCTGGTCGGAAGTGACCTAATCCCATGGCACAAAATGTAAGTCCTATTCTACAATCGGCTTATTCCGTCAATCGATCACCATGCATAGTCGTTCCTGCCGTGCTAAAAAGGTAAAATTTCCCTCAGACTCTTTCGTTCATCATACGTTTCATGGGCGCAGCCATGTTTTTCAGCCGTTGGCCAATCAGATTCGGATGCTCTGAGCTGGACATTCGCCACCTGGCGGTAACGAAAGTTGTAGTCTTTGCTACCAGACTCTCTCCTGTAAAGGGCTCCGCACACTGGCGACTAAAATGGGGGCGACTACAGATGCGACTACCACGTCGCCTGCGATAATTACCTTTGAGGTCGATCAGTGATGTCATCCACGACATCACTGATCTTCCAAGGAAGCATTTGTCGCAAATGAGTCAACAAACCTAAAAGAACTGAAAATATGTTCAGTCGCTTCTGTGGTCGCAAGGCCGATCGCCCAGAAAATCGCTCGAAAAATCGCTAGTGTGCGGAGCCCTTAAGAGAGAGAGGCTGGTGACGCGAGACTAGTTGTTCTGAGGGCCGAATCACAAGCATTAGTGGCCTTTAAAATATACATATATTAGAATTACAGGCGGATTCGTGTACATGTATATACAATAGGAAAGCGAACTGAAGAATATGTGGATAACATGTTAAATAAATAATTGAATAGGAACGTGATCGCGACCCAATAATTTGTTCTGTCGCTACTAATTGGCATAAAACGACTTCAACAGAGAGCTGGGGAATTCCACAAAATGTACTAATATAATTAGTACGAGAAGAGTGAGGAGTAAATGTTTTTTAGTTCGTCTTAAGAGTACTTATCTGAAAATAGATAATCACTTTAAAATGTTTAAAAATATCTTTAAAATGTATAATCTCATGATTCAAAGTATTTTGCCGTTCCGTGTTCATTAAACTTCACATTTCAGGTTATTTTAGCTTTACCATCATCCTGAGAATCTCAGGTCATTTACGGTCGTACCCTCCGCCAATGCCCTGAGGACATCCACACCGTTTCGGTGGGGAAAAGATGGTCAAGGAATCATTAACTGGCTGATCACGCCGGACTGAATACGATCTCGCTGCTGATTGGTCAAAAAGAATTCGAAAAATTATAATAATATTTTCGGGTATTTTTCGACCAATCAGCAACGAGATTGCTAGCGAGAGCGCACTAGTCGTCCAGCTGATTGTGATGTTGCATGCTGCTGATTAATAAGAGTTCTGTTATGCAACAAAATATGATTTTATTAGACAGATAGTGACACGGCATTGACACTATGAGTCGGCCATCTTCTACAGTGATGACGTCACACCTGAATGGCGGGAACTATGGAATTACAAATATGACTGAGGACATGACATCCCTCCTTAAGTTTTTTTTTAAAAAAAGTCCTTCAACTGCCCAATTGGGAAATTAATCGAATGTCCAAAATTGTTTAACAATGTCCAAATACAATGACCTGAAATGGAAACGGGTTATCACATGAGTCCACGTTCACTTCCTAGGATAACTCTTCCTCTAGTCAACACACATGTAGCCCTTGTGATACTGATTATTTTCAATATGAATTACTGGGGACACTTTAAAACAATCTCCAACTACCTTAGATATAATTAGGCATTTTGGAAATTCTTCCAAGTGACCGTCACCACAAACATACACAGAGAGCCAGGGTGGACTACCTGAACTCTGAAGCTCAGTACAGAGGATTATTCTGCCTCTCACTTTCGTACTGGCTTAGCAATTTACTCAACAGTCAACACTTAAGGTGTCCAATTTCAATTAGTGCACATAATCACTCAAATAACGCGATTTGAACCGAATCCGACCAGATTTCCTTACGGGAATGTCACCTCCATTATCAACGTCCTTTGTCGAGCCCTTGACGTCACTAGAATCATTCGCGATCTGAGAATCGTCCTTGGGAATTTCAACATCATCTCGTATGTCCTCCAGTTGGCGCATCTGATCAGCAACCGTTTTATGATCTGGAGTTGGACCGAGAATCTCCTTGAAATGACTGGAATTCCTTGTCACGTGGTGGTCTCCTCTAACCGCAGTAATCATTGAACCCTTGACTTTCACAACTTCGTACGGCTCTGACACGAAAGGAGGAACAAGTTTCCCCTTTTTCTGGCTCTTTACCAGAACTAACGAGAACATGGTGTCATTACGCGTTTCCGTTCCGCATATTCCTTCATTTTCTGCTTTGCAGATCTGTCGCGTGTGCGAATGTCGGGTCGATGACGGCTGTCTTTCTGAGTGACTACGGGTATCTTGATGTTTATATCACGATCGAACATGGCTGTCGCAGGTGCAACACCTGTTGAGCTGTGTGGCGTAGCGCGGTAATTACGTAGAAACTTATACAGCTCTTGCTTCCATGGTTT
>NMRB01003702.1:23735-45856 GCA_002633025.1 Notospermus geniculatus | reverse complement strand
TACAGAAAGTGCCTGCAGCAGAGTCCCCAGCATTTCTGTGTTTTTACAGGAAGCAATTTTGTGCTAAAATGGTACCACCTATAAATTTACAGAAAGTGCCTGCAGCAGAGTCCCCAGTACTTCTGTGTTTTTACAGGGATCTGATGAGGGCAGTTACAGATTTCTGTATTTGTAACTTCACCTGTAAATATACAGAAAGTACTGGGGACTCTGCTGCAGGCACTTTTCTGTAATTTTATCGACAAAATTTCTAACAGTGTGGGCCCACATTCATAAAGCTGCTGAAGTCAAAGCGTGATACTTATCCTTTGTTCAACACAAAAAATAAGTATCACACTTTGACTTATGTACATGTACGTTTATGAATACGGCCCCTGGAGTAGACTCTAGGATGCTGACCCCGTATACGTGGCCTATATCAACCATGATACTATAAAGTAGGTGTAAACGCCTTTGCCAAAAACCATTTCAAAGCACTCTAAATCATCAAAGCTATCAAAAAGCCATGTTGTCAGACGGCTTTCGAAAATGTCAAGATTGGGTCTATGCTTTAACACTGCTTGAAAGGCAGTTATCAGAAGATTAAGAATATATGATCTCAAGGTCCTTAGATCCCTTTGCAGTTGGGCGAGATTTGAAAGATTGTCTCGAGTCTATAGGCTACATATAGGCCTACAAGCTGTGGATCATTAGGTAATCATAGAAAAGTATTAGAAGTAACGGTTAGGGCCTACGAATTTCTTGTTGTGCTATGGACCCTCCATATACCCATTATGGACCCTCCATATACCCATATACCCATACCATGGCAGTCGTAATGGAACACAACGACGATGAGTTGCCGCCAAAGGCACCAGCATTCAGGGTAACACAACTCTACGGCAAGTAACTTCAAACTTCCGCAGTTGATCAGTACCCCTGCCATGTCCCAAAGAGACGATTGGTCATCAGATGGTGTCAAAGCTGATACATTCTCCCCTTGAATGCTAATGATGATATGCTTTTTGAAAGAAACGTGACATAAGAAACGTGATCTCCTTTGGAGATCAACTTTCTAAACGGACTCCAAATAAAGGTATATTTATGTACATGTACTGTACAACCAGGGTTTTTCCTGCCACATGTGAGTGACGATGTGCTCAAAGAAGAAGGTTCAAAAGAGAGTTTTTAAGGTACAACATGATCAACGCTAAAAGAGTTTCCCATGCAGGACCAGGGGCTTCACGTGGCATGCGAATGACGATCCACTCATAGAAGAAAGGTCTCCAAAGGGTGCTTTGATGCCGGTAGGAAAGCACCCTTCTAAAATGTTCCACGCGTTCAAAGGTTACTTCTTTGTGGAACTTTGGTGTTCCCAACTCAAAGTACTCTTTTGGACTTAACTTCATGGCTTCATCACAAACGTCATTTTATTAGAATAAAATGTGCTAAAAGGCATCAAAACTTTACAGTGATACCATGCAGTATAAAAATGTTTGGATTTCTCCCATCCATGTAACCGAGCTGCTCAACTGCTAAAATCGTAAAGGATCATAACTCGATTAGTTCCACATGTACCCGAAAAGGTGCAGCGGGAACGTGGTGAACAATGCAAAAACAGCGATATTCCCACGTTTGAACAAAGATAGGAGGTTTTTTTTTATCAAAGTACATCGTTGTCAACGTGACAGCATGTTGTAAGCCACAAAGGCTCCATGTTGCCGGAGATAACACTATAAGCGGAAGAGCTCGACCCACTGTTTTGGGCACGCCCTCCCACGCGCACGCGTCTTACGGGCTTATCGTATTTTTAAGCGATGAAAGCAAAATACGGCCATTCCACCTGAGGACGGACATGGGATAGATGGGTTTTTTAAACCAGAGGAATTAAAAAGGGGTAACCCAAAGTACACTGCGTCTTTAGTCTTTTACGTCAGCATTGGCAGGCTCCAGACGTTTTACCGCAATCCCATTGCCAATATCCCCTAGGTTGCACTAGATACAAATCTTAACTTCATGGCTTCATCACAAACGTAATTTTATTAGAATAAAATGCGCTAAAAGGCATCAAAACTTTACAGTGATACCATGCAGTATAAAAATGTTTGGATTTCTCCCATCCATGTAACCTAGCTGCTCAACTGCTAAAATCGTAAAGGATCATAACTCGATTAGTTCCACATGTACCCGAAAAGGTGCAGCGGGAACGTGGTGAACAATGCAAAAACAGCGATATTCCCACGTTTGGACAAAGATAGGAGGTTTTTTTTATCAAAGTACATCGTTGTCAACGTGATAGCATGTTGTAAGCCACAACGGCTCCATGTTGCCGGAGATAACACTATAAGCGGAAGAGCTCGACCCACTGTTTTGGGCACGCCCTCCCACGCGCACGTGTCTTACGGGCTTATCGTATTTTTAAGCGATGAAAGCAAAATACGGCCATTCCACCTGAGGACGGACACGAGATAGATCTATACATGGGTTTTTTAAACCAGAGGAATTAAGAAGGGGTAACCCAAAGTACACGGCGTCTTTAGTCTTTTACGTCAGCATTGGCAGGCTCCAGACGTTTTACCGCAATCCCATTGCCAATATCCCCTAGGTTGCACTAGATACAAATACCTCTTGGTATTGGCTCTAACCCACGCTTAGCCGTCACAGGCAGGTTTCTGTGATGACAGCGTTTGATCTTATCACGAATGTTGTCTTCAAACATCAGCGCCTTAAAGGTTGCCACTGAGATTTATCTCCGATTTGTGTAAGGCTTGAATCGAAATTTTGTTCTATCAGCAGCAGCAGCAGCAGCGTTTCTTTTTTGTGGGTGAAGCTGCGATCTTTCGAAATGTCAGCGCATTCTCTCTTGGTCCTTAGCATCAGTTCACTATTTTGTAAATTTCTTGAACAAGGAGTTAGAGAAAAAGAAGGACAGGGTGACGTCACAAAACAGAAAAGAAGCTCATGATATATGACTTCACGTAAAGAAAGGATCTACATGTACTCCCTTTCAATCCGCATATATACATGTACTAAAAAAATGTTTAGTTACTGCGTCTGAAGGACGTGAATTATGAGTCCAATTCCACACGGCAAGTCCTGAACTCCCCCAATGAATATCACTATATTATAAGTGAACATACGACAAATGCTCCAGCGGTCAGGAGGGCTGTCGCTAAGATACTGAGAGTGAGGTGTCGTACTAATAATCGTGTTGGGAGAAGGTTATTCATCATTCTTCCTACAGCCTTTCTTATAAAGAAACTACATGTACCAGCACGGCTTGTTGGAATTAAGAATAATCTCCTCACAGAAAAGAATGCTCACTCTCTAATGGTCATATGCATGATTACCGTGAGCTGTCGTCAGCAATCTTTCTTGGCCTGCTATGGATATACTAGTATTAAGTATCTCAACCGTATTACAATCAGGTCGAAATAGTGATAACTGGATTTACGTAACGGATCTCCTGGTGCAACCAATGACATTTGCGAATTCTATAAACTCGCAAAACGACTGGAACATTTTGAAGACAATGACACTTGAGAACATCTGTAATTACAGTTCTCAAGGACGACCCCAGACAGTCCCAGTTTCCGAAGAAACATGTTCCAAAATAAAACGAATCTTCACAGCATTCTTAATTTCCCGTTTCGTACATGTATCATATTAATTTGATAATTATTTTTCTTCATCTACACGACTCGATTTACAGTTTTTGAAATATTTCATATTCCCGACCAACTATCCAAAAGGCGATCGTGTTGCACTAGAATGCACATATGGCAATAACATCCAAAAGAAATTTTTCAAATATAATGTGTCCAAAAAAGAGAAAACTTGTTTGGGAAATTTGAAAATTTCCATACCGCTCGCCAGTTACATGCACTTCTTTGTTATGTAGATTTGCACTATTCCCGCTCTTTGAGTAAACTCTGTTCGGCCATTTGTGACCAAAGCACCAGCGACAGAGCTGAACAATACCCGCAGTGGACACAAAAGATTTAGGGTCGACACGTACACTGAAGTTTGGTTTTCGAAAACAGTTTATCAAGGTGATCGGATTTAATCTGAATGTGAATGACTGGTCGTTTGACCAGCGCACAAAGGAAAGTTCCGTGGATTGCCACTAGGAATGAGCTCAGCTATAGGTAGCCCCCCGCCTTAAAGCAACCCAGCAGGCGCTCAGATTCATGATATACAGATCATTCAGTTTCTGCTCTTCCATCGACAAACAATTTACATTGTTCACTGTTAAATAATCTGCAGGCACTTTTATCAGCGTATTTTCCGCGAGTTGATGCTGATACTTTTTCAACAAACCATTAGCTCGATTACAAGAGAGATAATTCAACCTCGGGGCATGATTGAGGCATGATCGTTATTCTACAGCGCGTGAATTTTAACGTGCTATTAAAGAAAATTGTCGGAAACATTGAAATGTTCGGGGGAATGGTCTTCGCGTTTCATTGCAAAGCGTTCATTGCTAAGCCTTCTATACGATGTTTTCAGTTCACCCCAGTTGAAATTCACCGAATTTTCCATTTACCAAGTGGAACATATATCGATGTGAGAAAACTGACATGTTTTAGGCATTATTTAATCATGTTGATGGAACCAATAATCAATGTAATAGCCGTATTTTGCTCTTGGCTCTTGATTCAATATTTTATCTCTCTTGCGAGGAAGAACCAAAACAAAAGAGCCTAGATCTATAACATAGAAATATTCTTAGCTAATTTTAGCGTGATTTGTAAAGGATTTGAAAATCATATCAACAGACACGTTCAATTTTTGTTTTCCTTTGTCACGAAGCCTTGTCAATTTCAATTTTCTTTCGAAGAAGCAGAGAATACAAACAAACTAGTACATTCTATTGCTGGCGTACATGTATGTGAAATAGTGAAAAATTACCCGTTGTAAAGTGGATTGATCATATCGAAGGAGATTTACAATAGATATTTTTTAAATCAACGAACGGGAGTTTATTTACATGAAATATTGACTTTTGCCTATTTCACAACAACAGGACTGTTGACTTAAATTATGATTTCAAACCATTCACATTTTGTACGCCACAAGTGCTTTGGGCAGTCATGTTAAAATTAGAAATACGTAGAAAATGAGTGCAACACCTTGTTGTAGATCAACTGTTTATTGGTCCGAAGACCCGATACATTGTATACAGTTGATCTACAACAAGGTGTTGCACTCATTTTCTACGTATTTCTACAATAAGATCAACACGGCAACCCACCAACTATCTATGTTAAAATTAGGATGGGAATAAATGTTACTGTGCTAAATTTTCGAAGGATACCCCCACCCCCAAGGGTTCAGACAAGTGTAGATCCTCAATATCAGTTTGCAACCGAAATGAAGCACAGACCGACTCGGATTCTGTTTGTTTTCAGTCCAACACCTGTTTTTCAAGATACATGTATGTTTGCTTTTGCAAAGTCGGCCCGGACTGCTGCATTTTAATAGAGATATCAAGTTTTCACATTTTCAAGTGATCTGATTGTATATAACGGATAAGCCTCGGCGATGTATTTACAACACCTGTTTAAAATGGGCATTATACTACCATCACACAGGATTCCTTTCATTGCTGACCGTAAGTGTCAAACAGCTGCATACATATTCATTGTTCTTTCTCTCGTTCTCATTGCAGAGGTACATGTACACTGTCCCAGCTGTCGCCGACAGTTCGCTTCTCGCAAAATGAGCAAGGTGAGTGGTGGTCTTTAATCAACTACAGATGAAGTTCCTAATTAGAAATCGCACCATTGCTGGGAAGACGAACTATTCTAATAACTCATCTGAGATCTTTTAGCTTAGTTTTTCTCTGCTGTTGATAAAATTCGTCTGAGAGACGAGAGTTGAGAGACCTGTTGCTTTTTGCGATGGAAATTTGATTGATGGAATTTTGCATGCTTCCATTTCCTATAAAATAACTATAGGCAGCCATACAGGACTTCGTTAATAAGGACCCCGTTTCTGGTCTCCACAAAGACTGCAATAATTAAAGTGTGGGTACGTAGATATACTCGAGACTCGCTTTTCGAGGTCACTGTCTAAAGTCGGGTGTACTGCCCCAACATAACACCTCACCTTGATTGGCTCATAACCCAGTCCAATGACAAAAGCTTGGTGTTAAAGACACTGGTGAGTGCCATGGTGTTCCCAGCACACAATACTAAGTACATGGTTTATTGATCACTATTGAGCCATTGGTTTTGTTATTGCAGTATGGCGTTGGAATTGGCAATAGGAAATTGATTCATGTTGGAATGAAAGGGCATTTCAACAGGTATTTTTAAATCAGTCTTTTAATTTTGACGGATTATCCAATAATGGATGATTGCCAATAAAAGCTGATCAGCCACAATCAAGGTGTTTGCTAATCCTCTGAATCTGATTTCGTAAATGCACACACAGGCCTTATCATTACCTGGGACCTTATTCACGAAGCTCCCGTAACTTACGGGAATGCGCAAACTACAATGTATTGTCCTTTTGCGGACAACCTATTGTTCACTATCAGCCTGACAAAGCATTTGCGTACCCTAAGGCTTCCTGTACATAGAAGTATACGGTATTCGGTATTTGGTGCACGTTTAGTAATGCACGCGTATACTAGGAAACGAACAAGTTTATTTCCAATAGCCAGTTACATAGCACTATACGCGGAACGGTGCACGCTATTCGCGTATAGAAGGAATCGCGCTTGCACGATTTTTCCTCTGCGTATACTGAGCGTGGTCAGGAACATAGGCATAGATTGGTCAGTTAACTCATTTCTAAATAATTTTTTTTCGTTGATTTTCAGCAGAAATAATATATTCCCGGCAATCAAAGTCAAAGAATATTGGTAGTCACTATCTGATTGTGAAACAAAGTTCAGGTTCGAATATTCAGCAAAAGAAATATTTTACAGAGTGTCTCTCCAAAATGCCAACCCTTTCTTGGTCACGCGGGGATTGGGTGTAAAAAACGTCCTGGCACATCCTTCACATGTCTTAGTACTTTCCATCAATGCAAATCCAACGATAAAATAGCCGAGTTCAGCCCAACGTCCTATATAAATCGCCGTATCCGTATACCGTATACCGTATTAGAGTGTACGAATACCGTATACTTCTATGTACAGGAAGCCTAACGCTTCCTTCACACAGAAGTATACGGTATACGAAAACGCCGGTTAACAAAGGCTTCCAGAGGATTCACGACCATGAAGCCATTATTGTTAACAGGCGTTTTCGTATACCGTATACTTCTATGTAAGGGAAGCCTTAAAGTTACGGGAGCTTTGTGAATAAGGTCCCTGGCTAGTGCGCGACAGCCATTGGCTGTGAGATCTCTTGGGCGGGAGTGGACCTCTTTTTCGGAGCGTATGGCTTTGCCTCAAAGATTGAGATTACCGTATGTAATATTTGGCGAATGCAATCGAAGTAAAACTGAGGACACGAAAGTCTACTTTTGGTCAGGGTTCTGCAACCAATGCACAAAATATACGTTACAACCGAAAATGGATAATAAATTTATTGATTTACATTACTCGACATTTCAGATTGCTAAAATTTATGAATTGCACCCTGAGTTGCGAATCCTTTTATTAAAAGGATCGACAAAGAACAACTGCAATGCAAATGAAATACGCAAATGACAACAACAGTTGCTTTCTTGCGATTGTTTTATCACAGCGACAACTGAAGGCGGTAGCTCAAGACAGCGCTGAAACAAAGTTTGCACGGGAGCTCGAGACAGCGCCAAATGGAGTTGCAGGCAGAGCTATCTGAACTCGGCGTTCAACAGCGGTAGCTCAAGACAGCGTCAAAACAAAGTTTGCAGGACAGAAGTCTGCTGAAGTAACAGGGTTCACCGTTCCAGTGCGAGTGTTGGTCATTCAAACCAACCGAAGACATTCGTCACTTTGCTTTCAAAACATCGATTTTCTTTCTCTTTCCAGGTCAACTGAACGCCATCGGCGACGTCGAGTAAGTAATGAACCACGTTCGTGCCAACTTTGATGACGGGGATTTGACGGAAGTAGCACCGGTGCTGTAAGTGACGGAGGTAGTGGATGGCTTCGCGGAGTGGATACTAATTAATTACCCAACGGATAATGGATAATTAGTCCTAATCCAGTGGAATTCGAACTTAGTCTGGAATATCTCCGAAGGATATCTTTCGTATTGTTCTTAAGGGGAATTCTAATCATTTCAAGCGACGTTATCCGTGTCTGAGCCATCTGCTTTGTTGCTGCAGGTTTTGTTCTATGATATTCCTTCTCTGATTGTGGATTTCTCTGTATTGCAAAATCTGGAGGCGTGTTGCTTTCACGCGCTGCTAATAGGAGACAAGCTAATATCTATCTTTGAACGACAGGATGTGCAGTTTAAGATTTCGTGTAAGTGTTGGATATCGGAGCTGGTTCAATGGATGATAATTCCTGGATCTTATCTATGGATGATATGTCAAAGTGAAGGCTGTCTACGCATTGTTTGAGAATTACATGCAGAACTGTATCGCATTGTAAAAAATGGTTTCTTCTGGGTGATTACAGGCAGGATTCGTTGTCGCCTTTTCTTCTTGCAATGGAATACCCTATCTCCTTACCACAAAAAGCGGATATGATTTCAAAATACGAACCTGGATTCGGCAACATAACGTTGTCGTTGCCAACCGAGTTGGTAATGAACGGTACAAATGTCACTGACACGCCGCCTGGTGGTCTAAATTCTATCGCGATATTCAAAAGCGAGCTGGATCGGATTTTTGCGATATTAGCTTTGGTGATCACTCCCCCTGGCATTGTCGGAAATATTCTCACAATTACGGTGCTGACTCACAAAAGTATGCGGTCATCGACAAACAACTACTTGACAGGCCTGGCCATCTGGGATAGTATCGTTATATTAACTGCCCTTCACTTGATGAGTCTCCAAATACTTTTGCCGCAACTCCAGTACGCGATACCGTTCGTGTATCCTGTCGGGTTGACCGCCCAAACTGCCACCATTTGGATTACTGTCTCCTTTACTGTGGAACGTTACATTGCTGTTTGTCATCCATTAAAAGCGGCGTCAATGTGTACTATACGTCGGGCGCGAGTCGTCATAGGTGGCGTTACCATCTGCTCATGGATATACAACCTGCCCCGCTGGTTTGAATACACCCTTAACGTCCCTGAAGGTAGCCCTATGCCAATAGCTCCAACGGACCTCGGAAAAAATAATGTTTTCAAGAAAATATACTTCATTTGGCTATACCTGCCTGTCATGTGTATAATTCCACTTAGTGTTTTAGCAGTTTTGAACGTTTTCTTGGTGAAGGCAGTTCGGGAGTCCCAGAAACAACGCGCGGACATGAATGTGCGGCAATCTCGCGAAAATAACGTCACCATTATGCTTGTGAGTGTGGTTGTGGTGTTCATCATATGTCAAGTTCCTGCCTTAGTATACAATGTTGCCTATGCTATCGACCAAGACTACGTTGCCTCCCATAAAAGTTATATTTTGCTATCCAGTTGTAGGAACTATCTAGTCGTAGTGAATAGTACAGTGAATTTCCTATTGTATTGTGCCTTCGGACAGAAATTTCGAAGAACGTTCTTCAGGATAATATGTCCATGTTGCCTGACTGACGGTATTGGAAGACAACATAGCTTCTCCCATGTCTCAGCCCAAGGCCATCATGGCGCGGGACAGGTCCGCACTCATGCTAAAAATAGATACTTCAAAATTCCAACGAGTAGTGGAGGAAAGGAAAATCGCGGGAATTCACCACAAGGTGAAATAGACAGACAAGGCTCAAATAAGAATACCACGCTGTCCTCCCTCTCATCGAACGAGCTCACACTCTCACACGTTGAGAACAAACAATTTCACCTCGTCCGTTCTGCTGAAGATTTTTCCGATTTGACCAACAAACCAATAGCTGAGGAATATGAAATGTCTGACTTGCACATAGCCAGTGATAACGAGGTAGACCACGATCCCGATTCACAGGATACTGTGTTAAGACATCTCATTTCGGACAAGGATTCGTTCTGTGTTTATCGCGTTGACTTCAAAAAACTTAAGAATGGTGTGGTTATCTAATAGATTGTTTATTTTTTGTTATCATCGATGTAAATAGTAAGTCCGAAAGTTAGCTTTATTTGAGCTTAGTTGCTGACAAGGATATAGGGGAAAGACCCAACCATGGTCTACATTTTGCCGTATAGTGTGGTGAAATGCATCCACCCGACCATGACAGCCGTTCTGAGTTAAAATAGTAATACAGCACTGGTGATTAATAAAAGAACCCAAGTCTATCTATTGTCTGAAACAAAAGATAAGTACCCCACTGAGACCTAAGTTCTTTTCTGAATACATTTATACATGTATGGCCCCAAATGAAGGTAGGTACACATTCATGCGTTTCTGGCCTGCACAGATATACGTACGCACAGTACGGCAACAGCCGGCTTTTTTTCGATGGCGATTTTGTCCGTTGCTGGTTGCCGTTTATCGCCCCGAAAAACGCATGAATTGGTACCTCTAATAGCTGCATTGAGTATAGGCATGACCGTATGCGCGGAAGTTGAGTCGGTCTCCAAGCGAAGTCAACTTCGTTGCTCAGATGAATGAATTGTGCAGATGTTTTAGCTCGATGAAAGGAGTACCAATTTCAAACCGCATTTCATGACAACTCTGAGTCTACATGATTTACTATCCATCGCTCTCACTGTGGAAAGTTCGTGTTATAAAGATGTTCAAGACATTTGGTTGTAATCGTTGCGTGGACGGAAGTGGGAATCGAAATGGTCACGCAAGAAAGCCTTCTATCATCCGAGGTTCTCATCCAGGGGTATCGGTTTTCCCTTTGAGGTTAATCGGGGACACCTGCCTGGCTTAGGGTGTTAGGATAATGAATGGAACACAGAGACGGATCAAGCAGATCTTCACTTTTGGGACCACCGATCTGTCATTGAAAACGGCGCTGCTGAAGCTTTGAGATCTGGTGGTGTAATGCACACGAGTCTTGCTGAAAGTCGCCGATAATGTGAGAATTGAATTGAACTGGCGGAAAAGACTGGTTCATATTCTTGCACAGATGCAATAGCAGAAATCATTTTGTATCTAAAAACATTCCAGAATGCATGTTGTGCTACATTGGCCTTCTTACTTTGTACTCCTGAATCGAAAATAACGACAAGGCAACTCCAAATTGTTTCAAATGATTCTATCAACATTTTGCTTTGTCGTAGGCGAAGCCTAGTATTTGGTCTTCCTTTTTTCGCCGGGAAATGTAGTTGCATTACGACGACGTGTGCAAATTTCTGTACATTTGTCGATAATATCGCTGAATATATTCAAGACGATTTTTGAACGACGTCTGGGCCTTGTTGTAACACAATATAATGACGATGTCACGTCCGCCAGTGCTCCTCCACATTGTTTAGAAACCGTTTGATAATAGATTGACAACCTCGGGGAGAGGGGGTTTTGTATTTGATGCCAATCGTGGACTCATACCCAACAACTGGGGATGTCCCGAAATGCAGAACCTTCAAAATAACAACATAAGTCTCGCATAGGTAGTTTGAAGAGGATCATACGTAATGTCCACAGTTTGTCGATTTGTGACGCTTATGCCGTTCTATTCCAACCAATTGGGGACACACAGACATTTCATGTAGGCTGTAGAAAGGAATGGCCTCTTCAACACAAGATGCACGTATGCGTGGGTGTCTCTGTGCGTGTGTCCCCTATTGCCAAGTCGCGGATTATTCCGCCACTATATTGGAGGAGAATACTGGCAGACGGTAAACTACTACAGAATGATGTTAAAGGGACAATACTATCAAGTGTGCTCACCAGTAGAAATAAGGCTTTAACGGCACAAATATACTCTACATTTCATGACATGCAGATACGAATTCAAATTGAACTCGACAGGGAAATCTATTGATTCCAAGAAACATTTTCCAAATTCTGAAATTCTTCTCCTTCAAGTGTAATAAGGATTGACTTGTTGTGAATTGGGAAAATCAACGTTTCATCCATGTGTCAAAGAAGTACTTTTCCATCGGTAGTTAATGTTGTCGGAAGAGTGCAACAAACCCTTGAAATATCTCAAATTCAAGGAGAAACAATCAAGGTTCAATTTACATAACTAACCTTAAAAACTTAAATCAACACTAGACCGCTAATGAAATCAAAATGTTATACTTCTCAAAGAACATGAACAGACGAACTCTCGCAAAATTCTCACCGATTCAATTCACTTCATCTTAAAGCCTGCTTTCCTAATTTAAAGTTAGATTATACTCCACTTTAACAAGCCGTCTGAAGTTTAATGCGGTTATTAGATGAGCAAGAAGACAAGATTGGTTGCAAATGTCAATTCAGATCCTCTTAATTAGATTTCATCAACGTCAAAGTTTATTAATATACATCTACATCAATGTAAGGGATGTGATGGCGCTGGTGACTTCAGGGTTTAACAGTGATGGGGATGTAAGAACCAATATTAGCTTTGAGTAATGAATGAAAAGTAAACAACACCTACGGACGACGTAATTCTGTGCAAGTAATGTATTTTCGTTAATCGACCATAGCCACTTACATGTAGGTCGTTCTATTGGTTACACCGCCCAAGATATTACTCTGACAGTGCTGGCACCTGTATAGGCGACAGTGGCGATGTCTTTCTTGGGGGGTCTTTACAATGAAGCAATACAGTAGGCCACTACTCTGGGTGACACACTTTATGAATACAATACACTATACTGTACATTGACTTGACTGTACATTTAATACTCGTAATCCTGTACATTTGATCTGTTTTAATCTTGTTTTTAATTGTAGATTTTTATTGAGTGTCGATTTTGTTTGCTTCACTTATGAAAGCAGTGTTTGGTGTCGTTTTGTTCTGTTACCTTATCCAGGGATCCAACTAAATATAGTTTTGTTCATTAGACATGTACGCCTACAGCACTAAGGAAAGAGTGTTTTGTCTTATTTTTATCGAAGGCGTTCGACAGGTTCCGTAGAAAGCATGGAAGACCCAATCTTACAAATTTTACTCTTTTACCGGATTTTAAGTGGACTCGAACTTATTCCATTTCTCTCGCTTCACAATTGAGAATCCCGCAATGATTAAATTCAACCCTGATCATTCAGAACTCTTTGGAGGAGAAGAGTTACCTCTACTCCACCTATGGATTCCTTGCATCACGTTAAAAAAATTTAACTTTTTTAAAACTTAAATCTGTGGTACACCCTGTGTAATAAATAACAGATCCTATAAAGCTTCGGTCGCAGCTGTAAATACTTTAATGTAAAAAAAGGTTCAACATGTCCAGAGTATCGTGCAGATGTCATGCAGGTGTACTATAAGCTGTCCTACCAGTTAAACAATATAGAATTTGTAGAAAATTTATTAAAAATAACCTCCAGATATAAAGGTTCCTCACCGTGCATATACACTGTACATGTAGATTTAAACATGACCCATCATCGAAATTTTTATATATAATGCAAATCCCGCTTGGGATGAGGTGGTGCAATGGATACTTGTGAGTAAATAAAGCGTCCAGAATTTTGTGTACTTTGTCTTTGTGTTGTATTTTGCATTCTCCTATGCTTGGCATCGATAAATATGGACCCTATATACCTATTGGCAATGATGGTGACAGCATCGACAACAATGGCCTTATGTAATTAACAACTCTTTGGGCAACGATGTCAATGGTGGTGGCATCGTTAACAACACGCCTAATGTGATACTCTACCTATTGGCAACGATGTCAATGGGTTGGCATCGATAACAGTGGGGCTGATGCTATTAACAACGCTACCTATTGGCGACGATGTCAATAGGTTGGCATCGATAACAATGGGCCTGATGCTATTAACAACTCTACCAATTGGCAACTATGTCAATGGGTTGGCATCGATAACAATGGGCCTGATGCTATCAACAACTCTACCTATCGGCAACGATGTCAATGGGTTGGCATCGATAACAATGGGCCTAATGTGATTAACAACTCTACCTATTGGCAACTATGTCAATGGGTTCGCATCGATAACACTGGGCCTAATGTGATTAACAACTGATGTCAATGGGGTGGCATCGATAACAATGGGCCTAATGTGATTAACAACTCTACCTACTGGCAACGATGTCAATCGGTTGGCGTCGATAACAATGGGCGTAATGTGATTAACAACTGATGTCAATGGGGTGGCACCGATAACAATGGGCCTAATGTGATTAACAACTCTACCAATTGGCAACGATGTCAATGCCAATGGGGTGGCATCGATAACAATGGGCCTCATGTAAATAACAACTCGGCCTATTGGCTACGATGTCAATGGTGGTGGCATCGATCGCAATCATGTGCTCAATGCGACTGATATCCCTATTGGCAATGGTGTCCTATGCTAATCAGTGGTAACTCCTTCGACTTAAATTCTTTTCTGAATGGGCCCTGCAGGATATCGAAGGGATAAGGCTCATCATGTCTACTTTTATCCTACATGCACCACTTCGGAAGAGGAGTTACCGAGGCTTACGTGCTACAATTTTCATTCATGCTGCGATATCACACTTGACACTAGATGGCGATATCTTCTATATCACCACTAGCGCAGGTGCTAGGTTTCCATCTTGAAAGTAGTGCAGATTACTACATTTTGGTAAAGGTTTTTAACCATCGTGAACAGGCCAGCCGTGTCACCGCCAACCCAGTGGCATCTACGCTAGATGATAGATGATGTTGAAAAGTGGTGCTGTTGGCTTCAAGGCGAATATTTTCAGACTAAAAGGACTTCGTGTTGATAACAAGTGGTATTAGAAATGAACTGAATATTAATTAGAAAGAATTGTGCGATTAGGCCGACCGAACTATTTCTACATGCGCGCCGGCAAGATCCAAAATGGCGGCCTTCCACCTACGCTAGTGGTGAAATGAGGCACGATATTTCGCCGCTAGTGTCAAGTGTGACTGCGATATACGTGTACCATCGGTGAATTTTTGTGACGAGAAAAAGACATCTTGCCACTGTAACTACTGGCATTCTCTTAACAGACAACGCCTACATTAGACGTTCAATCTGTCGGGTATTTCCTTTCCACGCTCGACTGCGAGACAGATCTCTTGTACCCCGAGGGTCGACAACGACTGAGCGTTAGCTTACCAGAATTCCTTTGCACCTTCCATATACCCAGCCGTAATCTCAACACATCAGATTGAATTAACCATACGCGGACAACTTTTTTGTTGCCGAAATCCGATTTTGTTGTAATTAGCCGGGAGACGCGTCGCGGCGCAGTATCTTCTATGTAGCATCTTGCTCTGGGGGATAAATAATCTTAGCCGATCTTCCTAGAGAAAATCTAATTTAATCAAAAAATAGGATTTGTTTATGACTGTATTTAGTTTAGGAAGACACGTCTTATCTTCTTGTTGCCATCTTAAAGATTTAACTACCTTGTTTCTGAGATCTGTTCAGGTGTAAATTCCATTTATTCAACCAGAAACTTAATTATTTCAAATTTGAATTTGATTTCACCACATCACAGCCACATCAAAATATAAAGACAAGGCTACAGACCAGACTTTAACTGCCTGAGGGTTGTGGCTGTGGTTTTTAATTACATGTACTTCTTTGTTCAAGAGATCAAAATGTGGTATTTTTAGCCGGTACAATTAACGGCATACCGACTAGATACATATTGGCTTCAATGTTATCAAAGAAACTAAAAGAAGATGCACCGTTCTCCCTTGGGCGTTTTGAAAGATGGATAACTTTGTCATACATCATTATCAATGTAAAATACACCTCGGGAAAATGCCTTAGCGTTCGCTATGATTTTTATTGACATAATCTGTTCATTAGTGCGAGAGTTTAGGAAATCACCGCCCTAGCTTGCAGCAACTTGGTGGACGAAATAGCAAAATACATAACCTTTTTTGGTAACATCATGGAGGTATGAGCTGTAGGCCTCTTCGGAAATAATCTTGTCTGGTATTTACATGAGTGTGTAAGCAACGACACGGTCAGCATCAGGACAGTAATGATTGGTGTTTAGGTCAAAATGCCTTCTGGCCTACGGGAACTAGTCACGACATGTCCACACTCTGATTCCCGCATATTTCACACCAGACCAAAGTCTTTTTTTCAATATCATTCCTGATGAGACACAGTGTATTGTATAGGAGCAGTCAGTCGCGCTTACCGCCAAAAGACGGCAGCAAAATTGTAGCGGACCAATACAATAGAAAGTTCTCCTGATTGGTGCTCAGTCAACCATGAATGGGTCCGCTAGGCATTGAATTGGGCCGCAGTGGCTCCTATTGGTCAACTGACTGACAGCCCCTATTGTATGCGATACACTGACGGTGTCACGTGAAAATCATTGTCCAGGGTTCCAAATCCTGTTGCGAGGCCTTCCTTTCACAGCAAACGAATTCACGATTAAGTTCACGAAATCTGCAGCTAATTCTATAAACGAGAATATCACGCGAGTCTGACGTTGAAAACATCACGAAACATACCATCAACTAATCAATAATTCGGTATATTGGTATATCGATCCATTGGAGGGTAATTTGCGCATTTCAGTGTATCGCGTGACGCTTTGTTCCTTGTTATCTTCAAACGAACGTTAAAACCGGTGTGCGAACAGGTCTAACATCAAACTTTTCTCGATAGAAAATCAATCACGGTTAGCGTCAGTTGTTCCAAACCGATAAAGCGACGCTCAGGGTTCTAGAATATTCAAAGCAAATGTATAAATCTTTATTTAAAATGAGATTATTGCGTCTAAACAGACAGTGTCTCCTGGACTTCTCGACCATTGATCCTTGCTATTTTGGTATGCAAGATAATTGACCTATCGTCTGTCGTTGGCGGCGAGTCGGATTACTTCAAACTGGAAAATAATTGTCGAGTGATGGCTTGATTCCGACTTCACAAAAGACTTTAAAGGCGGTTTTAGGCGGTTTTGAGTCATCCGATTCTCCAGTTCTCTGTCATCAAAATCAGGTATCACATTACAAAAGAACCGTGAAATTTCATGTTTTTTCACTTTTTATTCAATGAAATGTCCCCATGTGCACTTGCCACTGTGCATGCACACCCTCTCTGATGATCGAGTCAATTTACCATGCTGGAAGATTCGCCCTTCCTACAATGGCGTTGCAAATGCAATCGGGACGTGATGTAGGCCAATTACTAAATTTGGTCAACAATGAATACTGCCCCGGGATACTGACTCCTTTTGTTGCATCGAGCTCTTAGGGCCATATTCACGAAGCCTTCGCAACTTTGCGTGCACGCAAGTCTATTGTTTGGCTGTACATGCCCTATTGTTCTCTGACTGCCTTACAATAAATTTGCGTGCACGCCAAATTGCGAAGGCTTCATGAATATGGTCCAGTTACAGAATAGCTCCACTGTTTCCTGTTGGACACACAAATGACTCGCGGAACAAAACCTGACGTAAACCACTTAGTAGAAGCCATTTTCAACTGTCAGGAGAATGTAAATATAGTTGAAAGGATGATTTTATATTCACATTATGAGACTCTTGACTAAAGTTTTGAAATGAGATACGACCAATGCTGTGACAGTGTCGTGATTTATTTCAACTTTCGGTGTTCATTCTTCGTACATTTTCATAGTTCGGTTCATTACACCGACTTCAGGTTCTTCAGTACGAGGCACTTAGAACTCCATTCTAGAAAGCGGCCATTAGAATTTGACAGCCACAGAATAGCCCATGTAACATACGTCGGTAATGAGTCTGAAGGCGTTAATTTGATCGAAGCTGAAATTACCAGTCGCGAAACTAGCAATTGGTAAGGAGGATGGAGCCCAACACGTGACGCCTCTCTGAAGGCGGGTGCAGGGCCAGAATTGGCCCTCGGGAATGGGAGTTCGCGTATGCCCCAGGCTTGGCGGAGATCATCTGGTAGCAATCCATCGGACGGGAAGACATGAATCTTGTCTTGGTCGATTCTAATCCACTTGCTGATGCCCACCAAGTGGATTAAACGTGACCGTGAGCCGTGAATCTTTCATGCCAAAACCAAATCTCTGGACCTCGTTTATTAAATCCCCTTTATAAGTTATTTACATCGCATGCAGGAGACATATTGTATTAGCATGACTAATACCGACTGACATTCATAAATGAATGTACCCTTGGGGATATGTTGCCGTGTTTGACTTATCTTGCGTTCGGATGGGGGGGGGCACGCACCGATCAGAAAGCTCCTGTTGATTATCTGATCAAGACCATAGGAAGTAACCGACCTCATCAACAACCGTCTCCGCCGCAACGTTGAGGTATCTCGAAGATAAGCTGATGGGAACACTTCAAACCCCGACTATTCTATAAAAGGAGACGCCTAAGTACAAATTCTACGTTCGTACATCCGACTCTCAATGTTCTTATCACAACCGATAAGGACTGTGGACGGAATACGACTTGAATTCTCAAACAAAATTCGTACATTCAAAAGTCAATTTCTCTTCTGTACTGCGTTGTTCGTCGAGGTAAAATCGACCTACGACCTGAATCAATGAAAAAATTTGTGATTTTAAGCTCAATACGCATTCATGTTTCGTTGCCAGATGAAGAACTTGCATTCACTCAATCCGCGAATGCACAACCTCCGATAGATATGATGATAATAAAGTTCTGCGAGCTGTAGTAAGCGCTATTTCTCAGAAAGTAGTAGCCTTAATGTCGATTTGAATACAGACAAATCGTTAAATTCCCGTTCCATCACCTCGAATAGTTTTAGATCCCCATCTTCATGGAAAACAAATCAAGTTAAAAGGAATTTAATGATGGCACTCTGCATCTGCGTGAGAATCAAGAGCGTCATCTCCACCTGTAACGAGCATAAGTCGTTATCAAGCCCTTGCAATAACGGTTAGTCATTAGAAGTGACTCCTCGTTAGAAATAGCTTTATCATTTTAACATTTCATGATGGCATTATCACACCTCAGGTAGTTCTCTTTGTTGTCATCATAGATTTGTTTGATTCCATTTTCGGAAGGAACCTGGGGCAATTCAAAAGAACGTATGAACGTCATCACGTAACTTCTGTCCTTCAAATATTCCCAAGGTTGGTCATGTTTTGATGCAAAGCATCAGCAAAAGGCGAATGAATCATACAAACATCTCATTATTCGAAGCCTAATTGCTTCATTGCCAGCAATGAAATTTGTCGTTCGGGGGTGTTTTTAATGGCAATAACGAGTCCATTGCTGGCAATTCATTGCTCGGATCAAACATGTTGGATTTTCCATTAAAGTATATGTATATGTAGACTGAAGTCCTGGGGCCATATTCATAAAACCTTGCTAGGCGTAGTTGCCTGCTGAAGTGCCTAGTTTGTACACAACTAAGCTCGCAAGGTTTCATGAATATGGGCCCTGAGTGCTCATTGCATTGCCTCGTGTGGAACGCATCACAAAATTGTTTTATATCACCAACCAAATTGGTCGAATCATGGAGAGATGCCAGTCACGATCTCCAAATTCTCATCATAAATTAATCAGCCGTTAAGTGCTCTTTGTGAAGTCCTTGTAAATACAAAAAGCCAATTTCACTTCACCGGTAATTAACGGATACTACAACAGAGAAATGAGGTGTGTAACTCGTCTGCTCCAAAATCCTACCGGAAGAACGTAATTACCGGAAGAAGGTGAGAATCGCGTTCGGAATTAAACATCGACGCTTCATGTAGATTGGTTCCAAATCTCACCGCTATGGGCTTACACTGAGCGGGCCGGCTGGTTGGCCGAAACGCCGCTCATTCAACCAATCAGCGCGTTTTCTTTCAGCTGCTTTTTCGGCCGATCTCAGTATAAGCCCTAGCGGTGCGTTGGTAAAAATGTCCTCACGAACGGCAACGGCTCTTCCTACTTTCTTCCCCTCTTCCTGTGTTAGGACAGACTTCATCCACATGATATGTATACGCCACCTGTCCCAGCCGTGTTGACATCTATGTCAATTCAAGAACTTACCTTAACGGGAAGTCACTTACCTTGCCTTCTGAGCTCTCTCCCCATCGGACGAGGCAAACTTTGGTTTAAGCTAAGATTTACAGCAAATTTTGATCAAGATTTTCTTGATGTATACGAAAGACGACAAAACTGGGCTCGCCGGCTAATTCTCCAAATGCAGTTAGCTGATAACAAGGTTGTTGTGGTTGGATTGCGCCAAAGCCCCACTAGCAGATTTCTGAGCATCTGATTGGACGACCGGAGTCCATGTGGAAAATGAATGTTCCTGTGGTAAATGTTGTTACGCTCAAATCAAACGACTCAACCTTTTCTTACCTATGATCTGATACAAAGTAGCCAAGGATTCGGGAGTCAGGATGCTCGGGAATATGGACAAGCGGGCGAGGTATCCTTTGAAAAATGAACTCATGGAATCCATCTTGACACCAATTTGGAATGTAGGCCCCGAGTCCTTCTTGAGGTTCCGGTCGCTATAAGTAGTTCGCCTTTCTCCCACCATGTGGCCGTTGAGGTAAATTCTGACAGCGCCTGGTCCTCGGTCCCAGCTGAAGGCGATGGATTGCCACTTGTTCATTTCCAGTGTTCCACCTAGAGTCACCATATCCTGCTTATTGTTTCGTCCGTTGGTTGCTATGTCCCGCCGAAGATTGACGCGAAGTGCATTTGTATGTGTTAATTTGAAGTTGAACATCCATGGCTTGGCCCAACTCGCGATGATGAATGGTGACTCAGCGGATTTTCCTGCACTTGATGTACAAATGCAGCGTGAAACTCTTGTCCCATACGTCCACTCGTTTGACTGTCGCATATGACCGACTCCCATCCAGATAAAGTGACTGAGAAAGGGCGTCTCTGTACTCAGCCCCTCCGTGTAGGCTTAAAAGAAAATGAATGTGTGAATTTATTCTCAGGATCCAAAAAAAACCGCGACTTTCTTTTCGTCAAAAGACCACTCAAGGATTCATGAGAGTGCGTATAGGCTACCTGACGGCCTGCACTCCTGTATCCTTCCCGTTCAACATCCATTTTCCTGAAGTTTCTGAAAATGCAAGTAGGCCTACATCAAAAATAGATAAGAGAGGAGCAGACTGAGTAGAGTCTAAAGGCGCCTCTCCACGTAAGAGTTTTCTCGCAGAAGTTGGCTCACAATGGGCTATTCACCATTCATTAGCGAGGTTAAGATCTGGTCCGACTCCCACTCCCGCTCCGACTCCGAGGTGCTAAAATTCGGATTTTTCAAGTCGGAGATATATTTACCACCCAGGCGGGTTCTACTTCGTTCTCCTGAATGAGTAGTCAACACCATTGCTTTGGAAAACCCCGTTGTACTTGATGACGTAGTTCCCAAAAAAGGAACAACGATTCGCAGTTGAGTTGCCCATTAGAGAGCCAACTTGCGCGAGAAAAGTTTTACGCAGCAATAATCTATTTTCCATCGCACTGCCATACTGCATACACTGGTAGACGAGAGACAATGGGTCATATGAATAAAGACTAGCAAATGCTTTTACTTTGAAATTTGAAATTGCACTAGGCAATGCCGTACAAATCTGAAGTAAAGGCATTTGCTAGTCTCTATTCACATGACCCAATGCCACACATGAAGACGACAGGCCGCAGTCATTGAATGAACACCTGGTGTTATCGAATAGAACTAGCTAGGCCTACTTGACTCTCATGCCAACCCAAGCTGGTTGGTGGTAAAATCCCAATACACCGACTAAATCTGCTACATGTAATACAGTCATGTAACTTAGAAATTTGGCCATCTCTTCGGCTTTACTGATGACCTAAGACGTAGAAAAATGACTATTGGATGTGGAACTCCTCCCCCACTACGCTAATTTAGTATATAAGCCAATAAACGCAGAACGTTTGCCATCTATTCATCTATCGACGGTCCAGTCTCGGGCTCGAATTTAGGTTTCGGTTTTATCATAAGCGGACCTCTGACCTCATTTGCAAACGCATTTTGGTTCCCGAAGCTACCGCTAAGAGTGCTGTCAAATGGTAGCTTCGGTAACGGGCGCCATTTTGGCTGGCAGAAAACTGACGGCCTGACGTCATTGCCGCGAAAACTGGATCACATGATCATC
>NMRB01003701.1:19123-36710 GCA_002633025.1 Notospermus geniculatus | reverse complement strand
TCAAATTTCGGCCTGATTAAACTTCCAATATGGCCGCCAGGTGGCGTAACCCGAAAATCATCAAATGTGCTATAACTCGGGAATGACTTGACCCAGAGCGCTCAAATGTGCTATGTGGCTCCCTCTAGATGACCTTTATGTGCATGTGAAGTTTTGGCCCGATCGGACATCCAATATGGCCGCCAGGTGGCATAACCCCAAAATCATTGAAGTTCTGCAACTTGGGAATGACTTGACCCAGATTGCTGATAACTGACATGCACCTCTCTCTGTCATTACACTATTATGTTCAAACGGGTGAGCACATGGTCCATGGACCATTTCATTTACAAAAGTGCTGTGGAGGGAAATTTCTTAATTTCTAGGCCTGTTAGGCTGCTGTTCCATAGAAAGTCACGTTTTACTTTTCATGCGTGACGCTTCACGTTTTCCTTTCGTTCCTTGATTCAACGCACAACGAGACACACGCATTACCTGTCCTGTGGCATGCTTTCTCCGAAGAACGAAAGGAAAATGTGAAGTGCGAGGCGTGAAAAGTTAAACGTGAACTTCTATGGAACTGGAGCCTTATCCCACTTAACACGTGTGAAAGCAGAGGCAGAAAGGGGCAAAACATCGGCACCCCGCTGTACATTGGCAATACATTGCGGAATGCATGGCGTGTATTTTATGTAAACATTGGCCAATAAAAGTAACTTCCAAATGCTGCATATGCTTAAACTAAACTTCACCATCACATTATCATAGGGCGAGTCCCATAATTCCCGCTTCCATTGTCCAATGAGTGCATGGTTGGGGCAGAGTTTATGATAATGTTTTGGTGACATGTTTATGGACTGTCAGTGTAAATCATCAATTTTTGGCGAGCGCGAAAACGATCAGTGCTAAATAATTGATCGATTTGAATCACTTCATACTGCCTACCACGTAGCTAGTAGTTTAGGCGCATGCTAGTAGTTTAGGCGCATCTGAGTTTTGAAAATAACTTTCATTGACCTATGTTAACATAAAATGCACACCATGCATTGCACAATGTATTGTGAATGTACAGCGGCGGTGTTGATGTTTTGGTTTTTTGCACCTGGCTGGTTTCACACATATGCTAGGTGCGAATAAGGCCTATTGCCACGTTTAGAAACCAAAAACCGTCATTGGTACAGCGTTCATGGCATTCATCATATAATTCTTTTGAACAATATTTTGTTGTTTGTTTCAGGTTTACTTCATCATATGATAGAGTGCTCTTTGAACATTGTGAGGTGATTTTGAGGATAGTACATGTACATGTAGTGACGCACTGTGAATGATACTTGAACAGAAAGGCTACAATAGAATAGAAGCACTGGAAAGGTTTTGGCAGAAACAAGGTAAGATTAGGGGTTCTTTAGTAAATAATTGAAAGTCGATGAGATATTTAGGTCAGCTGACCAAAGGTTAAAACAGCTAGTATCAGTATCAGTCTGTCATTTCATCAAGCCATCTGTCATGCAGGGCTTTGTACCCATACGTAATTTACACATTTGTTACTGCGTATTTTGATCATTGTTTTGCGTATGTATCTAGGCTTTATCTGTACAGATTTTTTAGCTCACCCGTTAGCTGTTGTTGTCAGTCGGCGTCTGTCGTCGGCATCCCTTAGCAGGGCACGTTTCGTAACTGCTGGTGCTATTAGTCTGAAACTTGGTACATTATACCCCTAGGTCAGGGTTCCAAAATAAGGCGGTTCACGGGGCGCTACTGGTGCTGCCACCTTTACGAAGGAATAAAACTAGTTTGCCGACCATGTTTGTAAACAAACCAGCTTGTTTACAACTTCAGCGTCTAACTCCTTTAAAGTACTCCACTATAACTTCAGACAAAAACCAACTTGTATATACGGACAAAATAAAACGAAGTCAATGTGTGTACTATATGGATAAAATTTGTCTATTGATTTATTTCGCCCTGGAGAATAAGAAATGAACTTCATCAAACATGACGAATAGACAGGCCTTACAGAAGGTAACCTGCAGAAGAAATTCCTCAATATCACGAGTGTTGCATGTTCAGGGACCCAAAATATTGGGATGTACAGTAGCAGTATGACAACTAACACAGTTATCAGGTTATTCAAACATCTGGTGCTAAATCAAGAGGGTCATCGTCCCCAATCATCAAGTCATCATCTATATCCCCAAATACGTTGGACAGAATACCACAAATGCGACAAGCATTATCATAGTTAGTTACATTGCAGACATCAATGATGTCATCAACATTTGCCAAGCTTTCAAGTTCATCTAAAATGCATTGGATCACATCAAAAGTTAATCCATGAATGATTTCCGGTTCTGTGTATACCACTGCTTTTGACAAAATTTCATTATCCAGAGAATTTTTCAAACAAAACAATTCATTGGTAACTGAGACCCTATCTTCCTCTGAAACTTCACGGTGGAAAAAATCCTCCAACTCATCCGACTCTGAAACAGGCACAACAGTTGAAGAAAACAATTCATAGCCATTTTTTGCATCATCACAGTGTCCACAAGTGCAGTTATCAGTGCAGACAGAGCAACAGAGATGATCATGTGAATAATTCATTGTCAAATCTCCTTGAAATTCATTTAATGCCAGTTTCCGTAAACAATCAGCTTCACTTTTAACAAACTGTGTCATTCCAGTATCAACATTACGAAGTTGCCTGCCAGTGTAAAGCATAATTGCATGAGCTTGCCCAGAGGTCGAGCGTCCAGCACGCCCAATCTGTTGTACATAACCATCCACAGTACTTGGGGGTCCATAATGGACAACAATCTCGCACTTCATATCCAAGCCCATGCCAAGCACTTTCGTTGCAATCATGACCCTCAAATTGGTATCATCGGAAACAACTTCATGGGCAACATGGTATTTTACATCCCCCGGCGTTTTTGAATGAACCATGTCAAATGTCCTTTGTGACAGTTCCGCAGGATTTTTCCCAAGCACCGTCTGAAATTCATTGTATAAAAATGAACAATCCTTTATTCTCCTGCAGTAAATAACAGTCCTTGGGCAGGTAACGGGATTCTTCAGGGCTTCGAAAAGCCACCTCAAACAACCAACGTCTTTCACTTTGTATTTCGACAAACGAATGTTTTTCCTGTCTGGAATTCTGTACACAACAGTGGGTTCACGGAGCACAAATAATTCTTTAATTTTAGCCAAAGTGGCTTTGCTGGCTGTCGCAGTCAAGCACATCATGGGCACTCGAGGGTACAAGGCCCGTAGGTCACCAACATGACTGAAGTACTCCCTGAAGGCAGTCTTCCTGTCACGGCTCAGCCCCCTGCAAAAGAAAGGGAGACAAATAATTTTCAGCGTCATTCATTTCATTTCCAATTTTTTTTTCTGTCGAGCTATTTTTCAACCAGTCACTACCTACAAAAAACAATGAATGTTCAAGTATACAAACCATGAAACAGCCGTGTGAACTTCATCAAACACAATTGTCTTCACTCGTTCGTTGTAAAGATCCGACCGTAGTACTTCAGCGATGTGTCTTTCAGTCAGAAATTGTTCCGGATTTCTTAGAACATACCTGTAAGAAATAACAACATTGTTTGGTAATTAAATGAAGAAATAAATCCAAGAGTTATGTTGAATAAACTATTCCACTCATACAATAACCTGGAATAACAGTACCTAACCTGAAAATTACATTGATCAAATTCAGAAACATACCTGAATTTTCCAAGCTGAAGATCCAGTGTGGAATAGTTCTCCTTCTCCCCAAGGTATACCGCTGAGATATTCAATGTCTTTAACTTTTGAAGTTCGGCCTTTAATAGGAAAGCCAAAGGAGAGACAACAAGGACGACGGCATCATCATCATCACATATCGTGGTTATGGCCTCAAAACAGAGTGACTTGCCAAAGCCAGTTGGCAAGCTAATGACTGTGTCTTTCCCATTTACGATAGATGTAATCGCCTCTTTCTGTTCTTCTTTAAGAGATGGTATTTTGAACACTTACAAATTTTCTTCTCCTGATCACAGTCCATGATACTGGTAGTGCCATCCCTGAAAAAGATGTCAGTTATCGAAATGAGATTGTAATTAATTCTATCACTCCCATAGGGCATAGAGAGAGTTGTCACAGCAGCATTTTTGACAGAGGGCACAATACTCTGCATTTATTTAAATTTATGGAATTCGTCCATGGTTCCCTGCACGCTTCGTGCTGTATCAATTAGGCGTACAACAGTCCCAGCAGATTTGTGGTCCACTACACGAGCGAGGACACCTCTAGCCTATAGGCCTAGGCCTAGGCCTACCCTACCACAAACAGTGATTAGGCCTAGGTCGCTCTGCCATGTCTGCCTAGGCTATAGGAGGCCTAAATTCAATTCATGCCATCTGCCATGCCAAGACATGTAGCTAGGCCTAGGCTACCCATATTTGCATAATTGCAGTGATTGAATTGCCCAGGGAGCTACGGGCACAGGGTAGGCGACACGACAATGTACTGTAGGCCTAGGGCTACGCCTACTGTCACACTGTGGCACATGCACTGCACTGCCATGCGCCAGCATGGACTGTGGTCTGAGATGCTGAGTGAGGAGGTCCGGGCCGTCTTTTTCGACGTAAGCAAGGCCTTCGACAGGGTATGGCACTTAGGCCTCATCCATAAACTTCACAATTTCGGCTTTCAAAATTCTATGCTAAACTGGTTTTCATCATACTTAAATGATCGTCAACAGCGGGTTATTTTACAGGGTCACCGTTCTACCCTCTTATCGATTGAGACTGGTGTTCCGCAGGGATCCATTTTAGGTCCAACACTGTTTTTGATTTATATCAATGATTTGCAGTCTGCAGTAATTTCTTCAGATTTATTCCTTTATGCTGACGACACTACCCTACTCGACTGTTTTATAGATTCGCACTTGTCAGATGTGAGGTTAAATGACAATCTGGGTCATATTGAAAGATGGTCTGAACAATGGATGGTCGGTTTTAATCCACTGAAGTCTAAAATTATGACTTTTTCTACCGCTTCAACGCCCTCTACAACTGAGAACATACGCTTTATGGGTACCAGCCTCGCAGCTGCTAGTGCACATAAGCACCTGGGAATGGTATTTGATAGCAAAATGTGCTGGCAAAATCACATTGATAGTGTTTCGGCAAAATGTATGCAAAGGGTTAATATGTTATCTCGGTTGAAATTCATTCTTCCTCGTGAAGCACTTACCAATATATACTTTACAATGATACGTTCGGTCCTAGAATATGGCAGTGCTTTATATTATAACGTAGAATCTGTTCTCAACTCCAAACTGGAGAGGGTACAATATAGGGCGGGTTTAGTAGTCAGTGGGGCTTTAAAAACGACAAGCTATGTAAACGTCCTGAAAGAACTTGGTTGGCCTAGGATTATTGAACGTGCACATTTTTTAAAAGTAGCGTTATTTTATAAAGCTATTAACAACTGTACCTCGCCGTTTTTTAGTAGTTACGTTACTACTAAATGTGCGATGCGGCCCACCACTTATAATCTGCGACGGCAATTACCCTTCTTTCCTCCTTTCGCTAGGACCACTCGTTATTTCAACTCTTTTATCCCTTCGGCCGCTTCTCTCTGGAATAATCTTCCTGACAACATAAAATCTGCACCATCTATTGAGTCATTCAAATTACGCTTCAAAAAAACCTTTTTTAATAAAGCTGACCTTTTACATCAGAGTGGTCCAATATATCTTAGTGTGCTTCATGCGAGATTTAGAATGGGTTTCACCACTCTTAATGAAGATTTATTTAAACGTTCGCTCATTGATTCAAATTCCTGTCCCTGTCATAATAGTGTCGAATCTTATATTCACTTCTTTCTTGAGTGCCAACTACATTCTGTCTCTCGACATGTCCTTATTACTCTTATTAGGGAGGCGCTTGGTCCCACTGGTATCGACTTTGATTCCCTGACTAACACCGGCAAATTAAACATAATGTTGTTTGGCATTAGTTCTGATCGTACTCGGCAGTCTGTAAGATTAATTAACATCGCAAATATGGCGATACTCGGGGCAGTCAGATCGTTTATCGGTGAGACCAAGCGCTTCCCTCCACCGCCAACTTTTCTCCTGTGATGTTCCGTTTGCTCTTTTTATGTTTGGTTGTACTCTTTGTGTATCTACTGTGAGTGTATGGAATTGACTCTTAACCACTATTTTAGTTCGTCCCGGCAGGACACATAACATAACACATATAGACTTGTATTTATTTCTGCACTGCTGTTAATTGTATTTAATACGTGGGCAGCCATAATGTCAATTCGACGCGGCGCCCACAATAAAAAATTCAGTTTAAATGCTGAGTGAGCATGGTCAGCAGTGACAGTGTGAGTGTCATTTCTTCTCATCTTCTGATTTTGTCGTAGTAGCCTAGACTCCAGTTAAAAAAATACCAAACTGACACTCGTTGTCATATCTCCCCAGTGCACATAACACAGAAGCCAAGTTTTCTCTCATTTGCAGTGTCAATTTTCGATCATTTTGACACACTTTTTACACGTTTTAAACCCAATGAACAATGCAGAATGAGATCCGCCTCCTGATCAGCTGACCGGAACGTGTCTCGAGGTCAAGGACGGTATCCTCGTACCTAAGTTCGATGCTGTGTGCGTTAACCCGTACTTACGGGTTTGTCAATATCCTGCTAGTGAGGTTGGAAAGTTTCAAGCCAGGCCAGAATCTGGTGAATTACGGTACATCATCCACAGAAATAACAACCAATCAAAAGTGTGCCAGATTTCTCCTAGTAGATTACTATCGGGCAATCTCATTCGCCGAGATGGGCGTTGTGGTCGTCGGTACGCTAGCCGCCGATTTTGCATCTTGCTTTCCCAGTCGTTTGTGGAGTGTAGCGCGGCGGCCGGAGCGACACAACGACTGGGTCCCGAGTCTAGACGAAGGAGGCTGAAAATCTGCAGGAGACAAGTCAGGTGCCTGCCATCACCTGCCTATTTTTTGCTTTTTTCATCACAACTCTCTAATCCACATATTCAGCGTGCAAAAAGTGGACTAAATACAACTTCCGACGTCGACCACGCTCTTTGTCATCATTTTGAAATCGTTTCATAAGCGTTCATTTTCATGATTTTGCCCGCCGGCTGCTTCAGTGTCAAAGCCATGTTTACTACTAATTCCATCCTCTACCACTGACGGCAGCAGCTAACAGCCTTACTGTAGAAATTCTATGAAATCTCACATGTGTTCACTGCCAAAGTTAACGTCCCAGCAGCGGTGGCGTCGACTGGGGCGAATCTCGGAACTGACGCAGGCTGGCATGACGTTACGTCGTCTTTTTCTGCACGGTGATCAGGTGGTTACGAATACACCAAGTACGAAGGTCTGCAATAGTCCGGCCGATAAGGGTAAAAGGAACGGTGAAATCGTGCAAATTGGTATAAAAGCAGCAAATTTGGCACACTGGTGCAGTTTTTAATACTGATTAATTTAAAGACGGGTGCCACGTGAAATGCGCCCCCTGGTGGGCGCTATCTTGATTTTCAAGATGGCTGCCATATGTCTGACTGGAAACAGAGGTTTGGCCATAACTTTTGTTCTGGTCAGCCTAGAAGCACAATTCAAGTGGCTATATATAAGTTTTTGGGTACGGCCAATCGAAAGATGACAAGGCGACAGGAAAATGTGAATCGTTCATCTACGGCTGTTCTTAAATTGGGGTTCGTGTCAGGCTCTCACAGCGTACTAAACTTAATGCTTATATAGCAGTGGTTACACTACATAAATCCCCATGCTTTCCCCGGGGAATTTGCGGTTACACCTATAAATTGCCGAGTCTAAATAGACCCGTGTCTGAAATCCCCGTGCTTATTAGCCCCAGCGAGCTCGAAGGGGCAACGCCGGGGCTATTTAGACACGGGGATTTTATGTAGTGTAACCGCGAAATCCCCGTGTTTATTTGTAGTTCCAAGCACCCGGCGACAGACGGCGATGCAAATCGATGAGTCATGCGCTTGCGTATAGGACATTTCACGCCTCCAGTAGCCACTCGATGACGGAAAGCTGCCTACATGCAGTGCCCCTATCGCCGGGATACGGAACTTATTACCAATCGCACTTTTAGTAGTGTAACCGCTCGCCGTGTCAACGCCGTGTTTTTTCTGGTTCGTGTCTCAAAAAGCACGGGGATTTTGGATAGGTGTAACCAGGGCTTTATGTGGTGCAAGACATGGTTGATTGAACTGCTTCGTGCTCAGCCATCTGTGACAGAAAATTGGATTCCTTGGTGTTGTAAGAAAGAGGACATCATTAGGTAATAAACTGTGGTTACCAATTTCGAAAATATTTAACCATGTCCAAGAAATTAACAAATTAATCCCGGATTTCTTTTTTTTAAACACACTGGGTGTGGTCAAGTGTCTGGTTAACTCAACAGAATCTGTTAAAGCGAATCGACAGTCGTTTTATAAACAGAAGGATGGTGTTTGTAAACATTGCCCTCACAGTCAATCAGAATGCAGGAAATGAGTGTTTGTAAACAAAGATTCGTCCCCTTTTGCATTCAATTTTTTTGGCTGACACATCGCTTTACTTAACAGATCTGTTAACAGATCTATTAATATAATCGAAGACGTGATGACCTCCAAGCTAAACAGCCTGTCAACATCATGTTAACACAACAGAATCTGTTAACCAAACAGAATCTGTAACAGATCTCTTAACATCTCATGTTAGTGTAACAGAAACTGTTGAGTTAATCTCATGTCTCCAAATCTGTTAAGATATTTTTTCTTTATAATTAATTAACTCCTTTGCCGATTTACACCAAACTTTCCCAAATATCTTAGAACAGCATTCAGAATAATTTTAGCCTGAAAAAGGAGCATTTTCCCTCTTATTGGTGATTTTTGAAATATTCCTTAACACTAAGCTCCTGTTACAGATTCATGAAGTCAAGCCTCTGATTAGCCTGGTTCCACTGGCCTCGACAGATGGCGGTGGGGTATGAGAGTATGAGGCCAGGTACGCGCTAATGAAAAAGCCCTGAAAACAGGGCTTTTGTGACGTCACCAACGGTCGACAAGATGGCGACGTTGAACCGCTTCGATGAGAAAATTTTGGATTTTTCGTTGACTTCTAAGGCCGGGCTGGCAGAAATTAACAGAAGTCGTGGTCATGGTGGTTGTTGTTACACTGGGCTGAAGCCACTCCAGGGAAAATCCGTTCAATATGCTTTGGAAAGTGACACTACTACTACGGCCGTGCTTCCCACCCACTCACTGGATATGGCAAAACGTTGTTGCCTCCCGTCATGTCATCATCTCCAAGGAATCCTGACAAAACTGTGATTATATGCACACCCCTTAATTCCATAATAGAGGAACAGTTGTCAAGGTATGTCAGACAGTGATAATGCCTTAGAAATCAACGAAAAATCCAAAATTTTCTCATCGAAGCGGTTCAACGTCGCCATCTTGTCGACCGTTGGTGACGTCACAAAAGCCCTGTTTTCAGGGCTTTTTCATTAGCGCGTACCTGGCCTCATACTCTCATACCCCAACGCCATCTGTCAAGGCCAGTGGAACCAGGCTAGCCTCTGATCTGTTACATGTAGCCGCCATCAAATAGGAAAAACCGTGGGGAAAACCCAAGGGAAAGACCCGATGTTAACAGGCTGTTAACATGCTGTTAGCACCCTGTTAACATCCTGTTAACCTGCGTGCCATGTTTAGGGCTCAAGTTAACAGGTTCTGTTAACAGAATCTGTAACAGGACCTGTAACACCTACACACCAAACACCTGACCTCACCCAATGTATAATCACAAAGACTGATACGTTTGTGAAATAATCTAGATAATGTTAGGGGAGTACCGTATCCATAGGAGGTTACCGTTGATACCGCCCATGGAAAACCAACAATCTTCTATTATAGTTAAAAGAGTCCACCCAACACAACCTCTCTTGATGTTATTTGACACAAGCGGTGGTCTATGGCATCGGCTAATTTCGTATTTTATAGATGCTAACAGTGCAAAGTGTCGACTGGGATACAATGTGACAATGTTCAGACGGACTTACGACTGGTCAACTTGGATAACATACAGGCTAAATTACACAATCATTTACGAAATTAGTACTAAACAAAACCGTAAATCACGTTTGAGGCCTTTGTTGAGTGTTTACGATTTTAGGAGTGGCAAATATATTGGTCAAATAGATTTGAAAATTGGAAGGGAATGTTTAGAATGGGTTGGCTCCGCTAACTCAGTGGAAAATATGTGGACGGTTCAGGATAACATGGAAGGTATATCTGCACTTTGTTACCTGAACGATGCAATACTGATAACAGCTTACAGTTTCGTCATAAAATCTGGGAAGCGTGGCTTCATTTTTCACTTATCACAAAACACCACGGCAAAAATCACGACAAAATTGTACGACTTCTTCGAACACGCCGTATTATTCCTCGCCCTCGATGTGTACCTGTTAATTTTAATGCCTACACATGACAGCACAGAGTTTGAAACAATGGTGTACACCTTACAGTTGTCAAAATCTGGTGCTAGGTTACGGTCCACGAACACCATTGAAGTACCTAACAAGCCTTACTTTATAGGCACAGATCTTTCAACAAGAACCCTATTTTACCATTTTGATGTGTTTTCGTATACAAAAATCAGTCTGGTAGAAATAATCAAATGTTTCAATGAAAAAAATCATATCAGGCTCTCTCATGTCCCAGTTCGATGGCCCGCATTACTTCGGAAGTTTTACATAACTTATTTGACTCATCCTCGACAAAGTAAATCCGCTGTGATGTTCGGAAAATCCAGGTCTTTAATGTTTGTTACCAATCAGCAGATTGATTCAAGATGGATGGTTCGTGCATTTGATGTAATAGAACTTGCTCGCTGATACTTCCATTCTGTATCTTGGTTTAGTACTGCTGAATGGGTGAATGTCGTCCAGCCCTGATCCTAGACGCTCATTCCTGGCCCAAGCCCCTACCCTGACCCTTAATCATTGTGACTCACCCCTCCCCTAATCCTAAACCTGGTCCTGACCCTATTAACCATCACCACTACCCATCCTAACCCTGTAACCTGGGTACACTGGAGGAAGTGGGTGGCGCGTGGCATGAGGCCTGGTGCCATCCCTGAAGTCACCTTGTGACTCCTGTCGCCACCAGGCTTGTATTTTTATTTTTTGACACCAAGAGCAGAATATGTGTCAAAATACTTAACAAAGACGATTTGTATTGTAGGAATTCACTCCTCTGATTCGGTACCGATTAAAATTTCGTGCACCTTTTATACCCCCAGTGAGTTTTCCTGGGGGTAGATTTTGGGATTTCGATCACATAACTGGATATATTGGTGCAGTTCAACAGTCCGAAACAGCCCCAGTTCTTAGTTTGTCAATTTATGAGTTAGCCAACAGAAAATTTAGCCTTGCCAACAGATACACTGTTCCGTATAAAAGAGGACTATTTTCATTCTCGTTTTATGAGAAATATTTTTTCCAAAGTGTCAAAAGAGGAGACGATTCGATTGTTAATCACCTGTACGATGTACGGAATGGTACATTTGTGGGAATCCTCGTCCTACCCGAAAAAAACGAGTGTTCAAAACTTACCTCCTCTCGCACGTCTTGGTTAGATTCGACATTCGTCATCTGGTGTCCTCTCCATGGCAGCATTAAAGTTACACATTATGATACTATACAGGTGTCTAAATCAATTCTACTTGACAATGGTAAAACAGTGACTTTGGCTGCACGCATTGAGGTCGTTTCTCATTGTCGTGATATCTTTGTTTCTCTCCAGTCTACATATAACGAGGCTTTATTATTAATTGTGTTTGGTCCTCAGAGAGGATACCAGCCAGTAACACACAAAGTGCAGCATCTTAGTTGGCTTGGTGGTAGAATAACAATTCGGGAATACAGTTTTATTTATTGGAAGGCTGCCTGTCTCCCTTGCATTATCGGTTATCCAGGTCCTAAGATCATTTGTTTTCGAGAAAATCCCCCAAATCCCTTGCGTGGCCTGGTCAAAGTTTCCCCCGGAAGGAGCTCTTTTGAAGAAATTCGAGTTCTATTTCCACCCATCGGTGACATATCTCGTAAAGACTTGAAATTCAACATACAGGCCGGGGGAGTGTTTCACTTGATAAGAAAAAACGGTACGGAAGGAACCTTCTTGAAATCAATCGATGTATTCCGGGGCGTCACTAAACGAGATAACGCGAATTAGCAATAGATTTATCTGGTTTTCCCGAATAATTGAACCCCCGCAGTGATTTACTGACATATCATATTGCGAAAATTATTGGTGTGATTATTGGTTATTTTAAAACACTAGGGAGGTTTCGCAAAGCTGACAAAAAACGAAGTTCAACTTCATTTCCAGGACCTAATGATGTTTTGTGGCGATGGTTGGTACCACTAAAAATAGATACCGTAAATGTCCCTGCTGTCAGTGCGTCTTTTAAGCGACGAAAAAATTCTCTGTCGCAAAATTACCGAGATGACTTTTTATCCATCCTGGCCATCTTCCGACCACTTTTGAAAAAACATCTTCCTTACTTAAGTGACGAAAAAATTCTCTGTCGCAAAATTACCGAGATGACTTTTTATCCATCCTGGCCATCTTCCGACCACTTTTGAAAAAAAAATCTTCCTTACTTAACATGTCATGTAAGACCGAAAGGGTTATGGCGCATCTTGAATTTACGTATATATTTCCACTTCGTATCTGGTGGAAAAGTGGAAACGAAAGATAAAGGTGATGGAGGAAAAAGCTCCCATGTCCAAAGTATGCATATTTCAGAAAGTATTGCTCCGATTTGGAGAAAATTCGCAGTGGTGATACTTGATAGCAAAAGATTAACAGTCACCATGCAGAGAGAACAAAAAACCTAATTATCTAAAACAATGCTTTTTTGAGCCTCAACAAAAGTAGAGAAATAACTCGTTTTTTTTTGCTCAGGATCCGCATAGGTATTCAGTTATTGTTTCTCATTAACTTTCAAGTTGAAATCTTCACTTATTTTCACACAATTACGATAAAACAATGATGTTTACTTCAACTTCTAATGGGTGTGCTCAATAGTACGAATGACAACAACAAAACCACTTTCACTATGCAGACCTACCACCATGTCATGGTTGGCTGATCTGCTGATTGCAAGTTCAGGTCACGATTGTATTATTAGTGTTGTAGACCAAGGCGACGATGCAATACATTCACTAATATTGAGCAGAGTAGGCCTTTGACATTATACAGTCTGTAGTGTAAGCTTACGGCGTATTTTTGGTTATATAAAGCATAATGCAACATGTTCAATTCTGGTGACACTGCTTCTGCAGATAACACTCGTAATTATGTTCATTGCAAGGTAATATGCCCCCAGGAATAGGCCTATTATCATATTGCAACACACCATAGTGGCCAATGTCATATTGTTAGGAGATCTGGCTCTTACCTAGAGTGAATGCACCCAACTTTAGTTGTCCAGTCAAATTTCAAGTAATTATCTCAGTTTTCGTGAATGTGGTGGGCATTATTCTTGATAGAATAGGCCTAACCAGTTCCTATTGGTGTAGGCCTGCTATTATGACCATTTTTAGGAGTTTCAACAGTACACAATAGGATTTATTGTCAAGTATAAAAATGCATTGTCTTAGCCACTGTTACATAACATTACTACTTCTCTTCATAGTGATTATTAATCTTCCAGATTCAAGTACATGTATCACCACTGCGAATTTCCTTTAAATCGGAGCAATACTTTCTGAAATATGCACACTTTGGACATGGGAGCTTTCTTCCTCCAGCCCCTTTCAACAAGAGATGATTACTATAGAACAGTGAATGACTTTCTACTCTGCATGTAGTCCGGAACGAACCTACTGCCTTAGAATGGTGAGGCCAAATCAACAGAGGGCAGCACACCAAAACCCGGTCCTAATACAATGGACACCTTTTGTGTGGGAAATTGATCAGGACCGGGCTGTCAGTTTCATTTCAATGGTTTTAACCACTAGTGACACCTATTAAAAAAGTCGGCTATCGTCCCGATTGCGGCCGTCATTGGACGCCATCTCTGCTGGATGTTACTCCATTGACAGACCCAGGGTAAATAAGTGCCGCCACCAAAATAGGCTGGTAGTCTTTAATGTTCTGGAGGTACTTTGAAAGTGTCTTATGATCGTTTCTATTTCTCTTTCTCAACCACCACCGTCGCGTGATGGTCTTTTTCAAAGTTGGAATCTTTTATGGTGGTGTAATTACTACGCTTGAACAAGTTCGAACCCCTTTGTAATGAATGAGCTGGACATCCGGAATTAGCAATGCTTTGTTTGACAAATTAGCCTTTTTATCTACTGACAAGTTTCACTTCGTTGTCAATTTTGTGGCTCGCTCATTGTCTTTTAGTTTGTATTTTTTGTTCAGTTGTCATGGTTGTAATCTTGTTGTCAAGGCAGAAGTTTTCTTTGTAAAGTTGTGACTTTGGATAGGGTATTCAGGTCTTGGACTCCAGCCTGTGAACACCAGATTTGGACTCGCCAATCTGTGACTACCAATGTATGAAATGCTGTATTTTGAAGGACGAATTGGAAATATACACGAAGAAAGGACAACCATCTTCAAGTTGTTTTTGATGTGGTTCAGCTTTAATGAACCAGACGCAAGGGCCCAACGCGCCGCGTAGCGGCGAACAGCGAAACTAGCCAAAGACTTTTCACGGGTCAGTCATTAGAATTGGACTCATAGGAGATATGCACCTAATGTTCAGATGGAGTACAGCGGGCCGTTGGTTCACGTTTTTAGTGGCTGCGAACGTTAGATGGGTAGGCCTGCATTAGGTAGTAATATACTGATGGATTTGCCGGGGAATTGCTCTGTGGATGTTGTATAATGTGATTTTTGTAAGATTTTTCTGAGTTGCAACGTCATTTCTAATTATCATAAATATGTTGAGTAGCTGGAATGTATTGTAAAAACATTTATTCAGTAGTATGACATGGCCCGCTGGCGCATCGGTAGAGCGCCCCGTGCGGCTATGAATCAGAGGCGCCGGGTTTGAGCCTTGCGAGAGGCACTTTTTCACGCGTCAGTTTCTCTGTTATATTTTTTGCTGAACATTTTGAAGTCGCAGGAGGAATATCTCCCCCAGCCCTTCCATTTCCCTACAAAACTGCATAACCCTACTTGCTAATAAACACTTATAACCACAGATCACTGTCAGTTGTCCTACATTCAGAGAGACTATTCAGTAGTCTCTCCGAATGCAGGGGCAACTGACTACCATCGACATTCCCCTCCCAGTCACCAAAAATATCAACAACCCAACTAACGTTCAAGATTACTGGTTCAGGCGGCGGTGAACAATGACGCACCATCCAGTAAATCCAGTCATCCAGGTTTTTCGAACACCCTGAAACTGCTGGTCACTCATTGGTTAAATAGACCAACGTTTGATAATCGCACGACATCGAAACTCAAGTCAGGTCGACTGCAACTGGATTACACCCGTCGCGATCATGATTCAAACCCGGTGGTCGAGTGGTTAGCGCGCTCGACTACCAAACTGTACAATGGGTCGGCGCGGGTTCGACTCCGGGCGAAGGCATGTACAAAAAGTTGTGAAACATTAATGCAGGGTCCGTCGGATGGGACTAAAAGCCGTGGTCCCTTGTACCTGANACGCAAAGTGATCCGGAAAAGTCAGTCGCCGCCTGTTCTGTGCATTGCAAGGTCGACCTGACATCAGCCAAGTCATAAAGGTTTCATGTGACGACATACATGTAAGCCCACGGGTGTCGCTTCGCCGTTAAGCCCCCGTGACATACCCACTCCGGGGCCCGTACGGCGAGTAAAAACAGACATTTTGGCCAATTTCTACGGTGCCCAGTTTGATCTAGTAATTTCCGCTTATCCATTGAGGCGATTTCGGCATAATTCATCTTAGAACCGAGTTTCAGTCTTTAAAATCCACAGCAAGCCGCTGGGTGGGGAAAATCGTACGGGGCCCGGTGCATTTGTGACCTAGGCTTTAGCGACTATCCGTCGGGCGATATCGGACGACGACGGACGACGTCATCCAACGGGCCGACTGCAATTAAAAGACCCCGCACAGGTGGACAGTAGCCTGTCGTGGACTCCATACCTCCGGCAAAAATCCAACAGGGTTACGACGCCGGTAATGATATAGGATGATATAGGATTCGTCGTGGTGCAGAAGTCCAGCATGTTCAACTCTTGCGATTCGTGATCTTTTGGATCGTCGACTAGACTGATGTCGATCGTCGCATGCGAGACGCAACTGCAGTCATGTCACACCATATCGGCGACTTATTTGTTCCACGCGGTCGTGCCTCAGACGCAAAGTGATCCGGAAAAGTCAGTCGCCGCCTGTTCTGTGCATTGCAAGGTCGACCTGACATCAGCCAAGTCATAAAGGTTTTATGTGACGACATACATGTAAGCCCACGGGTGTCGCTTCGCCGTTAAGCCCCCGTCACATACCCACTCCGGGGCCCGTACGGCGAGTAAAAACAGACACTTTGGCCAATTTCTACGGTGCCCAGTTTGATCTAGTAATTTCCGCTTATCCATTGAGGCGATTTCGGCATAATTCATCTTAGAACCGAGTTTCAGTCTTTAAAATCCACAGCAAGCCGCTGGGTGGGGAAAATCGTACGGGGCCCGGTGCATTTGTGACCGGCCATATAGAATTTAAGGAATCCTAGAAAATAAGGAATCCCAAGGAATCCTAAGGAATTCCCCATAAACTTAATGAAGGATGTGAAAAAATATATTCGAAGATAACCTTAATTAATGTCAACAAACATCGCACTAAAAGACAGGTAAACTCCTCCCAAAATGTATTTCAAGAATATTTATTCAACAGAAGCGCCGTGGTGAACACCATTTTGGCCTGTAATTCTTTTTTTATTTTCTGGATCAACCATGAACTGACAAGGCCAGGTAGTGAGCCCAAAAAATGGCCGCTGTCCTTTTTTGGAACCTCGTTTCCAGGTGCAGGGCCACCGGTGAGTTTGCTACGCGGTGACTCTGCGAGCCATCGATCGATCGACCCGTCGCGACGTCATACTGTGGATTTTGCGTCATGAAAAAGTCACGTCCCCATGCACGTTGCTTAGCGACTCATACATGTAGGAAACTCAAAATGTAAACACGGAAGTGAACGCTGGTTTTGACATGTTTGATCGCTGACTGGGTGTCTCATCGTATTGCATAAAATTCCCCCAAACCCTGATAAATGGTGTAAACTTGCATTGTCAGCGGGTGCAAAGTCACGTGCTGCCAAGGGAAATCTGGCATAGAATTCCAGATGAATACGAATTTCTGTCAAAAGAGTGCGGTGGTTGCAAGCCATCCAAGTTCCAACCCGAAGATGGCGATCGTTAGGCCTACATGGGTGTCGTGTTTGCTCACTGTATTTTGTATCAGGTAAGTAATGTTAAGGAAATATCTTTATAGAAGTGCTGAGTTCAACCCCGAGGCATCATATTCGGCTATGTCAAGCAATAATATGATGGAACACACTGTAGCCCCCCCCCCCCCCCCC
>NMRB01003700.1:28691-55162 GCA_002633025.1 Notospermus geniculatus | reverse complement strand
GATGGCGCGATGACTCGAAGGCGCGAAGAAGGCCAATTAAATTTCCTGTATATTGATGGGGGCATGCCTTATTTTAATTCGAGTTCCACTTCAAAACACTGGGTTACGATGCAACATTTTTAGGAAGATGAAATAAGCTACCTCTGGCGTATTTTTATAACAATCGTTAGACATGTTAAACCGCATACCTATTCCCATTTTTAGTATAACTCTAAAGCCGTGACGTCATTGGCGTTTAGAATGCATGGTTGTGGTTGTGCGTGAAGCAGCGGAATTCATTCAAAACTGGTTTTTTTTTCGTTCAAGTGTTTTACAGAAGTACAGTCCAAGAATTTAATTTTCATTACATAATAAAAAATATCAAAGAATTGTAAAAATTTGTTCCAAGATCTAAAACTTTTCGTCCAGGATTGTCACCTGCGTCTTGCCAAGATGCAAGTGACCACAAAACTGATGACGTCATGAAGTACATATTGAACAACCCGGGTGCATTTCGTCATTTTCATGCATTTACTTTTTGCGTGGCAGCTCTGACACATTGGGAAATTCCCGCCTAGAACATGCAGTAGGCTCATTGCTTAAAAGGGCTGAAAATTACCGCTATACCTCCTCCGGGGTGTGCAATAGGGAGACAAGGCCAATTCCAACAACTTTTCAAAAGGGACCCATAGTAAATTCTCAAGGACTTAGGAGCTATAGGCCTAGTTCGAGGCTACCCTTCATTTCATGATTTACGCTGAATATCAACCTCACTACAATTTCTTGGTAGCTGGGGACATTACATCGGTCCACTTCCGCCGTTGATCCACACCGCTTCTTAGAAATAACCAGCTGAATTTCATTGAATAATTTTGGCGGTCATCGAGTCATCGCGCCATCGAGTCTTCGCGTCATCGAGTCAAGTACAACAAGCCCTCTAAAACTGCTTCAGTTGATGCGATTAGCCAAGCCGGTCAGTCAACTGTTCGATTCGGAGAATCCCCGCTGGGAATTTACCGCGAGTATGATACATTTACAGTGTAGCCTGCATTTGGTACACGTACATGTATCTCAGCCAATCAGAAAGTTTGTTACAGCGACTTCGGTTAAACCTGTGATGATGGCTTATGATTGGATCCCCGTCAAACAGCGCCGTCTATTGATGATCCTTCACATTTGGCGCCAATCACCCCAGTGTTCAGCGGGTCTATACCAATGGCCAACTGAACACTAAGGACGAGTGAATGGACTATGTGACGCAGAATGATGGGAATAGGGGACGGTGGGTTGGTGTTGGTTGGGGATCGTGTTGGAAGTGGGCAGTGTGGACCTCTCCTTACACCCGACAGCTTTACTATACCTGTCGAGTGAGAGCAGAGGTGTCTACGTGTTTAGACATATACCAGCCTGATGACGACAGGGTTCTTAAAGTGACGGTTTATGTTGTCAGATCATGCAGCGACAGTGGAGTTGCTGCTGCCTGTAACTGTTTTTGGCAGGGGAAAGAAAAATAATATCGGAACAGGTCTACTTCCAACCACAGGAAACGTACGTGAAAGAAAAAATTGGGAGAAAAAATTAAAATTCTTCTTCCAACTGGACTCGAACCCACGGATATCGGAAACAGTCCATTACCCCTGCGTAACCACTGGGCTACCGGGCTCACCCAGACAAAGAGGATTTTTTTTTAAAATTATGTAATAAGACAAATGCAGCGATGGCCTAATTCACAATTTAATCGGCTTATAAGGAATAATATGGGCGGAACTAAGTAGGTAACGAATAATGATTTTTGACATGCCCTCGTTATTTCTTAAGGTCTTGCGATACATATGCGAAAATTTTGGGATCCCGGAAATCAATGCTGCATAAGTCGACGGCGTCGGGAAATATCGTACTATTCTTGCATTTCTATGATAAATCTTTCCCTTATCTGTCGATTTATGTAAAAAGCAACATGATAGTAAGTACAGTACACTAATTAACGAAGGTTAATTACTACTCTATATTTTTTCACTACATTTGACGCCATTTGCATCATATGAGGACTGAGAGGCCAACTTTTGGACACGTGGTGTAACAAAGTGGCCCCGATAGCTGCACAGAGGGATTTCTCAAAAATCATCCTCTGTTAGCTTTAATTGGCTAATTAGTCGCCCAAAATGGTGCAAAAATGATTTTTTGCAATATCTTTGCGGAAAATTATTAATTTAAAAAAATCCCTCTGTACAGCCCTCCGTGCTGATGAAAGGTATCCGATGCAAAAAGAATTTTCGAAATATCTCGCAAGGTGTAGAAATTAGAGCAGTTTTAGTGAAGACTTCCTCTGACAATACATGACATGAGTAGTATATTCATATGTAAATAACCCACGTTTGGCAGTTCCTGACCCCTTCTGATTATAAGCTATTCAAAAATTTATTGAAGCTCAGGGAACCTCTTCGCCCAATACGTTTTTGAATCCATGTAGGTTTTCTGCATGCAGTGAGGTAAGAAATGTCATTGAATAAATTCAGGAACAACCTCTAATCCGGGAAACCGCAGACCTGACGACATGCGGGTTGTTATATTCATCGAACCGTATTAACCACAAAATCGCCGAGTCGCTGAGATATTGGCGTTAACTTATCCCAAAATGTTAGTTTTGTTAGTTAAAACCAAGTTTATCGTTAGAGATTTTAAGAGGATAAGTTAAATTAACAGACTTTTATCTTTTCAACTTTTGTGCAACCGGCCCCTGTAGGCCTACATTTTCGCCAAGGTCATGTTGACGCTACGATGATATGGATCGTCCACAAAAAGGAAAATATGCTTGGTGTTGTGTCACAGAATATCATGCGATGGCTTCGTTATCTAAAGTCTTTCTGAGCAGTAGTCACAAAGTCTTAGATAATTGGGTTGACAAATGTACTGTCTTCTTTGCATGAGATGCGGACTGAGAAATTGTCAACAGGAAAAAGTGATTCACACTGTAAAAAATCGTCCGGTCCCATGGGTACAAATACTGATTTCCCAATGGGATCAAATGACCCAACTGGGTAGCTTAAACCTAGAAGTAGGTCAGTTGGACCCAAAAGCTACTCATGGGTGCCAACACCCCACGTAGTAGGTCGGACAAACCTCCAAAAAGCCTCTAGAAAAAAATAGATGGCATCCCCTCCAGAACTGTAAAATACTGGCTACTGAATAAGTCTTTTTTAGAGTTTCTAGAGTCTTTTCTAGAGTTTCAAATTGTAAAGTTCCACTTGAAAAAAAACCCGGTCGGGGTCGCAAATTCGTGAATTCTGGAGATTGACTTCTTGCTTATTATCGTTTTGTGTGTCAATTTTGTGCTATTCTGTATCTTGGCTACTGAATAAGATTAGGGTAGATGCTACTGTTAAATTTTAATTTAGACGGAAGTTACGGCCGACATGGCCGATTGAATTTGTGGAACTGACTTTATCATTGGACCCAAGAACTGAGCTTTGTACAGGAGAATGGGAACCGATGTACAGCCAACTTTTGACAGGTGGATTTACACCCCGTGAATGTATTACCAATAGATAGAAATATGCTGCCTCGTAACCAAATAAGCATGTTTTTAATTGTTCTCAGTAGTTTCGTAAAAAGAAATATCGTTTTCCATGTAAAGGGGCTGTAACTTATTCGGGTGATTGTACGGATCAGGGATTGTGAAGCAACCGTAAGAGCTATCCTTTTGACACTTGGGTGACATATACCTTGCCCCAAAACGACATCAATGGTACCAAACTTTGATGCTTGGTCATTATGTAACACCGTTTTTCCTCCATGGTAACACAACCAAATGCTATCAGGTTTTCAAGGTTTTCTTCAAGAAAATGGGTTCAATCGAGGTTGAAACCTCATGCTATGTTGCAGTGCATGTTGAGTGTGACAGGGGGAGGCTGACTTCTTAGCGGTTGCCATGGCAACCAACCATTTTCTGTTCTCTGACACCCATTTCATTTCATGATTGAAACCAACATTAAAACCATGTTTTTCAAATACCGGGTAATGTCCAGCAGATTCATTTGCATCAATGACACAATAATATAATTACGTAACACCTAGCAACCACCATAGCAACCAAGAAAGGTATTTCCGCTCTATGGAGTCAGTTTGGAACTTCACAGTTTGCTGAAGTACAGCTTGCAAAGCTTCTTTACTGGATACTAAGCACAAGATGCTGATTGTGTTTGGTTTTGGTTTTGTTATCCCCAGCAGCTACCATAGCGACCACATTTTAGCATTCTCTTTTGAAGAAACAAAACGCTTGTCATTTCTACAGCTGAGCCGTGGGCATTTCAGTCAGAAAGTAACCATCCAACCACCGACACAGGGATAGTCCATCAACAATGGTGCAGGGAGGGGTTTGTCTTCACTCTGTTGACCAATGTGTTTGTGTCTTTCAGCAACATTGGCATTGATTGATTGTTTGACATGGTAGACCAGAACATTTGTACCATTATGCAGGTATCCATCCTATGACATAATCACTTTACACAATTGCAGCACACTGTGATTGGGATTGAAAAAGATTCTTTGCTTGCAGCTTAGACACAGTGTCAAACAAGTGATAATCAGTCTGCAATGAAAATGTGGTCTCCTGCCAGAAGGCCTACTGGTCTGTCCAGAGTTTTCCTGGAGTTTGGCAATCATCAGTTGACACGACATTCTTTGGTGATGTAAAGGGTTAATAGCGTTGCTATGGTGGTTGCTAGGTGTTACATAATTAGATTGTGTCATTGATACAAATGAATCTGCTGGACATTACTTGAAAAGCATGGTTTTGATGTTGGTTTCAGTCATGAAATTAAATGGGTGTCATAGAACAGAAAATGGTTGGTTGCCATGGCAACTGCTAAGAAGTCAGCCCCACTCAACATGCACTGCAACATAGCATAAGGTTTCAACCTCGATTGAACCCATTTTCTTGAAGAAAACCCTTGAAAACCTGATAGCATTTGGTTGATAGGTGTTACCATGGAGGAATAACGGTGTTACATAATGACCAGGCATCAAAGTTTGGTATCATTGATGTTGTTTTGGGGCACCCAAGTTTCAAAAAGATAGCTCTTACGGTTGCTTCACAATCCCTGATCCGTAGAATCACCCGAATACGTTACAGCCCCTTTACACAAAATATGTCAAAATACATTAAAACGCCATTTCCAATTACGTAACTAGTCAAAAACTACAAAAACATGCTTATTCGGTTAAGAGATACCATGTTTCTATCTGTTGGTATAGTACATTTATGGGGTGTAAATCAAACAGTTCAAAAGATAGCTGTACACCGGGTCCTATTATGATGTACAAAGCTCAGTTCTTGGATACAATGATAAAGTGAGTTCCAAAAATTCAATGATAATGACCTTTAACCGGCAAATCCAGGGTGGCATCCACCCTTAGATTTCACACCATCCTATAAGGGTATGATCTAGCATAGATGCCAGCCATTAACACACGATGAAGAAAAAGTTTAAAACTTCATGTTGGCTGGCCAACGGGTAGCAATCGTAGATGGGCCAAAGTGACCTATGAAACTGATCATCATGGGTTTCTGCAACCTAAGGACCTATTCATTTCATACTCGAAGAAGAAATATTCTGGGTACCATGAACCCATTCTCTTGTACCCATTTAAAGAAACCCAAGGCAAGCGGGGCCAGTCAGGGGACAAGGAATGAACCCATTCTTATGGGTTTCTCCAGCTAATTCTCGTAGTTTTCACTTTTACAGTGGCAAATAGGGGACAATAGACGTCGTAGTCTTTCGATATGGTACCAACGATACACTTTTTGGGTATGAAGAAAAGGCTGCATGTGCTGCCGGCTTCGAACATTCATTTCAAGCGATGTCGCCTCCAGTCATTCAAAGGGCTGGTTCTAAATTACTATCGATTACGGAATAGATCGAAACATAATCTCTATGGAGTGCAAAAAAGAAACATTTGAAACTACGAGAGGGGGGTAAAACTAGATTTATCGAATGACATAAATGCCGATGGCATTCAATATTTTTGACTTTAGTATATTTGTTACCGTTGGACACAGAAGTCGTTTGGTCAAAGCACGTCGACGGTGAAACTTGCCACGTCGATTTACCATCAGTAGAACGAAGTAATCAAACATGCAGAGCCATCGAAATACAAGCAGAGCACACTACAGTCAGCGGACACGATTCAATTGCACAAAACTCTGGGTTATTTTTTGGTCAAAAACCAATATTTCTACATTGTAAGTCTGTCACCGCAAGCAATACAAACTTTGGGGTAGAAGAGTGGTTCTATTTTCTCGGCCCCATTTCCAGATGACGTTCAGTGGATCACCTTTCTGGAGACTGAGAATCGGTTAATCACATATTCAACGGAGGTACGTTGATGTACATGTAAATATCGGCCCATAGAAATGGAGTCAACTATAGCGACAGTTCGAAATCAAGCATTGCCTTGTGTGTACCCCACCCGCTCGTTCCACAACTTGTTGGACGTAATCCAATTTGTTCTTCATGTGCCACTGATGCTTTTCATCGGACCTTTCGGAGTAGCAGCTAACATGTTGTCTTTTATTGTCATCGGCATTGAGAAGCCGTTCACTTCGACCGCCATAATTCTCCGTGCTTTAGCCGTTGCAGACAGCCTAGTATTAGCTGTTCAATTTTTTTCTCGAACTCCTGGGAAGTTATTTGACTACACAGGCGCGGTGATGCTTTTAAGGGAATTTAACGAGCTGGCTGAACCTTACTTTCGGCCATTGGTATTGTTCTCGAGGACTGCTTCAATCTGGCTCACCGTACTGGTCTGTGTTGAACGATACATTGCTGTTTGTAAACCTTTAAGGGCGGCTTCTATCTGCACCAAAAGGAACGCGTACATAGCTTCTGTAATAACCATTGTCATCTCTTTCCTTTACCGCATTCCACTCTTTTTTACTGTTACTGTTGTTTATGTGTTCGACCATTGCTCTGATGGCTTTCACCCGTGGTAGATAGACACGTCACTAGGTCTTAATCATCACTTTTACGTGATATACCTCACCTGTCTTTATATGGTCCTCAATTCATTTCTACCGATCTTTTTTCTGTTATTCCTGTCTTCGTCGATGATTAGTGCACTTCGGCAAAGGAGGAAAATCAGGCTACCGAAGGGCTTAGCTAATCAAGGCCATGACGACACGATGGCAGTGACACAAAGGGTTCTAAGTGTTGAGTGTGTTTTCATTGTTCTAGAGATGCCCGGCTCTCTCAACCAGATTCCACTTGCTCTCGCCCGATTTTCATCTTTAACCATTTACCCTAATTATCTGGTAGGGGACTTTGTGGTGGAAACAACTTACGTTTTTGGCTCCATAAATAGTTTTGTCAATTTTTTTGTCTACTGCGCAACTGGTAGGCGATTTCGGCGGACATTGCGAAGTGTTTTCTCAAGACGATGACTTACAGTACGACCACGTTCCGCTTGATCGGCGTGTGTGACCCGTTAAAATGCACTTTGCCGTTGATTTGATCTGAAGTTGTCAGCTTTAGTTTGGTTTGAACCCACCTTTTACGTGGGTCAATTGACGGTTAAGATGCTATTGACGGTCTACACCTCACCCAGAAACCTTGAAGACAAAATTACGATGAAACTTACGTGTGTTAGAAGCGACTCTGAACGCTTATATATATGGCTTCTGTAATTACCATTGTCATCTCTTTCATTTGCACATGCTTTACTGGGGATTCGTCTAGAGTTTGTGCTGATTCTCTTTGTTGGACTCGTATCCTTTTCTGACTCTACATTTGGGTTTCAGCTCAGTCTGTTCTGGAGTTTCGGATTGTAAAGTTCCAGCCTGAAGAAGACCCCGGTTGGGGTCGAACATTCGCAAACATTCTGGAAATTGCCTTTTTATTTATCATATATATTGTGTGTCAATTTTTGTGCTTGCCTTCTCTTTGGATCTACCTGTGCACATGCTTTACTGGGGATTCGTCTAGAGTTTGTGCTGATTCTCTTTGTTGGACTCGTATCCTTTTCTGACTCTACATTTGGGTTTCAGCTCAGTCTGTTCTAGAGTTTCAGATTGTAAAGTTCCAGCCTGAAGAAGACCCCGGTTGGGGTCGAAAATTCGCAAACATTCTGGAAATTGCCTTTTTATTTATCATCTTTCATTTACCGTATTCCAATCTTTTTGGATCTGACTGTTGTCAGTGTGTTTGATCATTGTTCTGAAAGTTTTCGCCCGTGGTGGAATCCCACGTAATATTATACTAATTATTACTTCTATCAAATAATATATAAAGAAGTCAACTTCCAGAAACTTGCGAATTTTCGACCCCAACCGGGGTATAAACAGCCTCGTTTATACCTCGANTAAAAAAACACTTAAACACTGATTGAACACTTAGGGCCGTATGCACCAAGCGAAGATTATCTTGAACTCAGCAGGTTGAGCGACAACTTTTCCATTGTCACATCGTGCTCTGGCAAACCTGAACAATAGTAAAGTTGCGGCTCAACCTGAGTTCAAGATAATCTTTGTTTGCTGCACACGGCCCAAACATTTTAACTAAACTGGACATTGCCACCAACACAGCAAAAATGAGTATGGCGTCAGGATAAGGTGAATAGATAGAAAGAAAGGCTAGATGGAACGGCAACTGAGGAGAGAGGAGGAAATGGCAGAGGAGGAAAATCAGGCTACCGAAGGGTCTCGCCAATCAAGGCCATGACGACATGATGGCAGTGACGCAAAGGGTTCTCAGTATTGTGTGTGTTTTCATTAGAGAGGTTCGGCTATCCCGGTTCCGAGATCGCGATCGGGATAGAGTAGCGTGGCGTCATCAAAATATGACGTGACGTCATCGTTGTTTGCGTGAACGTTCTCGATCCCGTTGTCGGGTTCCGAGATAAATCGGCTGTATCTTGTAAGTGTAAAACGACATAAGGTTTACCCTAATTTTACTTCCTTAACCTCTTAAGACTTGAGAATCGTGCTGCCAGACATTGGATTCAGTATGTAGATCCTGTACAAACCATAAACAATATTCCATGGCAATCTTCCTGTATTTTGATGAGAATTTTCGGGTGTGAGTTTCGCTGTTCGAATGAGCGGGGCAACGACGTCATGACGTAGAGGTTCGGGATAGCCGAAAATAAAAAAAGCATGGGTCACGTCGTCGGGATCGAGAACGGGCAACGACGTCAGCGCTATCCCGATCTCGATCTCGGAGCCGGGATAGCCGAACCTCTCTATTGTTCTAGAGATGCCCGGCTCTCTCAATCAAATTCCAAGTGCTCTCAACCAATATTCATCGTTAACCCCTTACCCTAATGATCTGGTAGAGAACTTAGTGTTGGAAACAGCTTAATTTTTTGGCAACGTAAATTGTTTTTGTGAATTTTCGGCAACGTAAATTGTTTTTGTGAATTTTTTTATCTACTGCGCAACTGGTAGGCGATTTCGTCGAATATTGCGAAGTGTTTTCTAAAGACGATTCATTACAGTACGACCACGTTCCGTTTGATCGCCGTGTGTGACCCGTTGAGTGCATTTTGCCGTTGATTTGATCTGAAGTTGTCGGCTTTAGTTTAGTCTGAACCCACCTACATGTAGTACAACGCCTAGGTCAAATGACTGCTAAGATGCTGCTGACGGTCCACAACGTCACCCACCTTGAAGACAAAATTACGATGAAACGTGTGGTTTTGAGAAGCACGTCGTGACACTCTGGTTTCAGTCTCTCCTACATTGTACCCTCGCTCATTAGTTGAAGGGCGGAGTGACCATACATTATACCCCCATCACACTGGAGTAGTTCTCAAAACGTCCTGCCCCGTCCTAAAAAATCGTAAAACGGGCTAGAACGTGTAACCCTTCGCCAAATAATGCTTTGATGTACTGGAGCACCCTTCCCGTCCATGAAGTTCGTAAAAAGACTGTAAAAAGTTGTCACTACGTCAACTACGTTCGCACACAGTTTGAGCCCGTTCGGCAAAATTTTCAAGAACGTACTGAGAACCAGCTCAGTGTGATGGGGGTATTAGTAAGCCTTGAATATTTCAAGGTTTATAGGGCCAAGTTGGACATTTCTGGATTAAGACGTCAAAGTAACCGAAAATGAAATGGTCCATGGACCATGTGCTCACCGGGTTGGACATAACAGTCTAATGACAGAGGGATGAGCAATCTGGGTAAAGTCATTCCCGAGTAGGTGCACTTTGGGTCACGTCATTCCTGAGTTACAGCACTTTGACCATTTTCGGTTTATGCCACCTGGCGGCCATATTGGATGTCCAATCGGGCCGAAACTTGGTATTTTTAAAGGTACCCCTCCAATGCATGTTTATGCAAGATATGAAGTCGCTTGGTGAAATAATGACAAACTGTGGCAGGTTCGTCACTTTTGTCGAACTTTGACCTCTGTGACCTTGAAAAGTAGGTCAAATCAAAAACCCGCTATTTATGTTATGTATCCTTATTAGATACACCTATGATAAAAATTTGGAGAAGATCTAGTCATTAGTTCAGGAGTTATTGCACTTTTTGTGTTTTCGGTTTCTGCCACCTGGTGGCCAAGCTAAGAGTCGAATCGGACCGAAACTTGGTGTCATGGGTCATCTGACCTAGGGGTATATATGTACCAAGTTTCAGATCAATAGCTCTGGCGGTTACGAAACGTGCCCTGCTAACGGAACACGACGACGACGGACGCACAACCATTGTATAAGCTCACCACGGTGAGCTAAAAATCGCCTACTGCACTGTAAATCCAGGTGACGCGTTACGAGTATAGTATAGAGCTTGAGCCGCGGCTCATTAGGACGTCACTTTTGACCTGCAGTCCACCATGCTGGCGGTCAACGACAAAGTGCGCCACGTGCAAATCGCGTCATGGTTGAAGACGCAACACTCCACTTGCGCTGACGACAAACTGCACCACGTGGGTCGCCGACGTCATTTGACGTCAGTTTGACCGGCAAGATGGCGGGTTTTTTCGTGATGACGTCATCGGCTCAAGCTCTATAGTGTTTACACGTTTAGCAACAAAAAAACAACCTAACACATTACGTGAATATAACTGAACACATCATCAGGACATGCATTCCATCCGCCTAGAAACATTACGTCTAGGGGCAAAAAATGCCTAAATACTATAGTTTCGTTCTTGTAAGGTTACTTCACCGAACACCCATCTGACCGCCTACCCTATTGAATATGAATGGCAAAATAAAGAGCTGTTCAATGTGACTGACAGGCCAGGAGGGAAAGGGCTATTGAAGACTGATTTATCCGACCACAGATTATTGACATGGTTATCTTCATAAGGGAATAGTGATTGTAACAGACATTCTTTTAATAGTCATGATAGTGGCTGCGAACAAAGCAGTCTTCGCGGCCCAGTGCAAGTAACTCACTCATTGGTCAGTTATGTTGAAAAGAATCAATAAATTCTTTGTATGGTCTATATTGTGGGCTAGGCCTAAACCTACAGCATAAATATCTGAAGTAACCTTAGAAGAACGAAACTACAGTATATCATTTGCTTCACTGTAAATCTAAAGTCTAAACACGAAACTAAACGGGAATATGCAACAGGATTTAAACATCTAAACGCGATTAGTTTTCCATTCTTTGGTGTTTAGAAATGAACAGATGACCTAAACACCGCAACATGAAAACAGTAAATTTACTGTTTTCTTTGTTCCTATTTTAATACTAATGAATCAATCCACTTGTGCATCCATGCTGACAGTTTTACCAGATTCACACCGCACGCAGTCGTTCTTCTGAAGAAATTAATGCCTGTATTGTCGTTAGTGTCATGAGTGGCATTGGAATTCCTGTGTTCATCACTTGAGGTGCTCTTTTTCACAAAACTCACATCGATAAAATATCAGTCAATTGCCTTCATCTCTATTAGACCCCCATCTTACGAGAATGTAAATGTCTTGTTTAAGTTATAAACATCCCGTTCAGTTTCCCGTATTAACACGTCATGAAGGACTCTTGAACATCGTGTTCAGGGCTGGTTAACGGCTCGGGTGGAATTGGTCAAATTTGTCGTTTCGCTATATCTCCCGCCGGCGATTTTTTTTCCCCAGGATAGTTGGTATGCAGTATGTATTTATCAGCCAATCAGATGGCAATATGACGTATAGTATACTGTTTACGTCATGAGTCTATCTTTAGATATCCACGTGGTATGCATAATGACGTCATCTTCTTGCCCAAGGGAAGGGGGTTACTGATAGGGTTAGGTCCCTTAGGACTAGGGCTTAGGGTTAGGATTAGGGCTGGGATAGGGGTAGGGGTAGGGGTAGGGGTAGGCCCTTAGGGATGGGTTAGGGATAGGGTTGGGTAGGGGCAGTACTGTGGGTAGGACCAGTATTAGAAAATAGGCTCAGTAAATAACGTATACTATAGACATTAAACAGGTTTTACGAATTACCCAAAGAAAAATTCCAAGCCACAGCCTGTAGCCCCGGTAGCGCAGTGGTTAAAGCGTAGGTCCATTTAGGTTTAGTGAGCTTCGCATGTAGGTAGGCCCTGGATCGAATCTTCCTGGCGGCACTATGCACTCTTTACCACGTGCTATTTTATACTTTTCTCCTTAATCTTCCAAGATTTTTTTTGTCACATTTTCAGTCTAAATCAGCCTGTTTGATAATTTTTTTGCCGTCATGGAAACACATTATCTTTTAACACCAAAGACTGGAAAACTAAACGCGTTTAGATGTTTAAAAACCGTTGCATATTCCCATTTAGTTCTATAGTTAGACTTTAAACACTTTAGATTTACAGTGTAGTGGCAGAATCGAGTCGACGGATCGCACACGAGTTGATAATAATTCTGGCAGTGGAAGCCTGTGACCGTGTGTTTTGTCAGAAATATCAGTCCGGGAAATTTCCTTTAAAAGAAACGTTTCCGATTACGGACTCGACAGCTTCCGACTTCAGATTCCGAGTCAGGCTCAGACTCAGACTCAGACGGACTCGAAAACTCTCAGGACTTCCGAATTCGGACACCAAAATGCACACAGGCAATCTGACAGCCCTTGTTGATCATTCAGCGACATCCGCCGGGTTTCCTAGACCGCCACACATATGAGAAACAAATATCAGGAGTTTTTTTTACTTACCACATCGTAGCAGCACAACTTCTTTCTTATTTCACAGCGGGGTTTGTATTTTTGTGGTTGCGTTTCTTGCTAATTCTCTGTAGGTTTCTCAGCTTAAGTCGGCCTCATCTGAGCCTCTTATACCAAACCTTCCGATGTTCTCCTTTCAGCTTTCGCATTCGGAATCCGAATCCGATTTCGGAAACATTTCTTTTAAAGGATATTTCCCGAACTGATATTGGGGTTTTAATGAAACATCATCGACGGTGATGTCATCTTGGCTACACGACAAACGTGCCTTTTGTCATCTAGACGATATGATCTGAGAAATGTTTCCACTAACAACCCGCCTCTTGGTTTGGAATTGTTCTGAATGCGGGGTACATGTGTACGCGAAATCAAGTTGACGCTAAGATGCCGTCGGTCGTCGACAAACAGGAACAGCCCACAGTGCTGTACATGTATGAAAGAAAATCATGCAGTAACTTCGTTATCTCTGGACTCTTTCTAATAAGCAGTCAGAGACATAGATAATGGATTGACGCTGCATGAGATACGGACTGAGAATTTTCCGCCAGGAACTTGAAATCCGCGTGGTATTCTTTCAAACAGTGCTTCTTGGTCAAATTACACAGCTGAAGTAGCGATTAAAAACGTGTCGTTTGGTTCTACGTTTCGTCGTCTTCATCAGTGAGAGTTATTTGATGCATGTTGCAGGCAAAGGAATAAACTCAAAGCCAACTGTCGCCTGTAAAAGCTCCAGATGGGTACGTGACAACATTAGCGTTTAAGAAAAGGAAACACACGTCAAGAATGCTGAAGAGTTGTGTTGGTACGTTACGACACGACTTCAAGAATAGGAGCAGTCAGCCGCGCATATTGCTAACAGATGGCAGCACAGTCTTAGCGGACCAAATGTACAGGAAATCTATTATGATCGCTGCTCGTCGAATTGAGGCGAACTGTGAAACGTATGGGCGAAGCCCCACTAGTACCATTATCGCCCGCAAGGACCGCCCCTGATCATCTCATACCACTATTACATAGAAATTCCAGCTGTGGAGATACAGTAACAGAACAAACCAGACCATCTATTGACGAGCGGTAAACGGCCAAAGGTCGGCTATCGATCGAAAACAACCATAACTTTTTTTACAGCCCCTTAGCTACTCTGGTTAATTAGTAATTAGCGATTTAATTACGATTCCCTAGTTCTATCATTCTCCAATAGATGGCAGAACAGCGTAGTGTTTGTTAAGGATTGAGTTTCCTTGGAAAGGACTAAGTTAACCTGAAGTATTTTGAGTTCACTTGAAATGTGATTAGTTTCGGTCATGAGGATATTCATCAGGTCACAATGCAACGACGTGTCAGTTTACGGTCGTCGTAGTTCAATTTTGGTGGACCAACTGACACATGTAAGAACTACCCGGTATTTATGAAACATTTCGTTAAGTCTTTTACACTAGGTAAGTAAGCTGTAAAGGGCGAAAATGCCAGTCTCAATTGGCACGACGAGAGGTTTTCTGTTGGTGCTGGCAAAGTCATTCATTCATTCATTCACAGTCAACAGTGGTCAATGCGTGTCATGCATCATCATGTACATAATAGCAATAATAAAAATACATGAATAGGCGATGTATGGCATTGTATGGTGTACATGTGTAACCCTATCCTACCCTACCCGTCGGTCATGTCGATAGGCGCGAGGCATGTTGCATGCATGTAGACATCTAGGCCTAAAAGTGCATTCTGCGGATGGGCTGCTCGCAGGCGATCTGCAGAATGCACGTCACAAACCTCAGCCTCAGGTACAACTACAGCAGTCTAATAATTCATGTTTCTCTTTTCCATCTATATATTTCAGAATTTGGCACTTGTTTTCTGTAGATGCGATTTGCTTCCTGCGACACATTATTTAGTGCAAATCTTCACAAACTTTCGCAGCTTTAATGCATCGACCTTCTACCTGCTTCATCTTCATCTTCCGGTACCACCCACATCTACAGTCCACACCGTATAGGCCTAAATCTATACCTAGCACCTCTCTTTCACTTCACTGGATTACAGAACGGTATTCTCAGTTATGTCCATTTTCAACATTATTCACAACTTCCAAAATTCAAATTCGAAAAAAAGACGAAATACCTTGATAACTGAAAAGAAACCAGTCAGTCATCTAAAAGGGTTGAAATTAACACACGCCAAGTTTCTTTGATTTGGCATCACTCCTTCATAGTGAGGCTCAAAACTTTTCATCCGACCCTCGTATACTAATAGAAAGTGCCTGAGCAAGACCACGGTTGGGGGTCGAAAATTTGCGAAATTCGTAGACGACTTTACGTATAGTGAGCTTCTGCAAGCGCCCGGTTAGGCTCTACGACGACGTTTATCTATTGTGCGAGTGCACCCAAACAATAGATAAACGTAGTCGTATGGCCTAACCGGGCGCTTGCAGAAGCTCTCTATTATTATCAAAATCTGGGATAGCGCAAGTCCTTGCCGGAGGCCAGTGCAGAAGCCAGCACTATTTGCAGGTTTCTTGCAGTTCCAAAAAATCTGCAACACATTCTTGAAAATGAATGCTATGCATCGTGCCCGGGGCATGGTGGAGTTGTAGGCGCGGCCTAGCCTACTCGTACTGGATGAGGGCCAGTTTCACAGGGCGGCATCGGCCTGTCCCCTCCTTGAAAAGTGAAAGTAACAATATCAGGCGGAAATTGTTATTCAAGAGTTTATTACCAACGAGACAAGAAATACACTACAGCAAGTTTCCTGTGGCGGGAGCTGATTTATTATGGTTCCCGATCATCAAGATCGGGAACCATATTGTTTTTTGACCGAAGCTTGCTATACTTCTGCACACTTCCAGTACCGCTGAATGGGTGAATGTCGTCCAGTCTTGGTCCTACACACTAATTCCTAGCCCGAGCCCCTAACCCCAACCCTGACCCTCAACCCTTGTCACTGACCCCTACCCTAATCCTAAACCTAGTCCTGGCCCTAACTCTCCACGCTAAGCATTCTAACTCCGTAACCTGGGTACACTGGTTTAGACGACATTAAAGAATAGATAATGTATCACGGATGTTTTCGCGGGCCACGAAAATCATTGTTTATTTACATTTAGTTTGTTTATGTCCAGTGTTTTATTGTTATTTGTTGGTGGCGTGCCCCTCTAAATTCTTTTGACACCAAAAGTATTCAATTTGGTGGGTTGGCATGTCCCAAAAAGTCCAAATAACATGATGTTAACGTCCGTGTTTACAAACATTGAATGTAAACAATGAAGTCGTGATACATTATCTTCAACAGTTTGTGCTCCAGTACCCAAACAAAGGGAATGCTGAGAAATCTCTTCATATTCAAGGAAGAGATTCCGTGAATCTCAGTGAAGACAATATCCCAAAATTAGAATACAGACTCAGCAAATGCAATTGAAAGCTCACATCAGTGATAATGTATATCATCATCGATATCTGACTGTCTGTGTGGGAATTATTTCAAATTTAAAATGTGACAAAATCATCACCTCCTCAACCCGCCCCGAAAAGACAACTTTCAAAAATAACATTCCATGTAAGTCAGCAGTAGTGCCATCTTGTGCTGATAGGAAGAAATAACAAGACCTAATAAACATGCGCATTCTAACAAAATTATGACCAGACGAAATCATTGATCAGGTCACAGAGACTCAGACGGGAGTAGGCTACCAATACATCGGAACGGCTTTGCCGTTTGTGCTGTGTTTAAATCGAAAGAATATCGAGGACTTGAACTTGATTTATTCTCCTCGGATGTGCTAAAACCTATTCATGTGGTGACCAGTTTGCATATACGATAATTTTACAAAAACGATCTTAAGGATGCATCACAAGGTATGTAAACCGGAGAAATTAACTCTGCTTGGCCTTAAATAGGCAGACGCCTTTTGGATTGATGTAAATATTGTCTCGTGTGAGAGTGTGACGACTCTCTTCTTCACCACTGGTTTTCTCTGCATTCCGGTTTCCTCCTGCTTCCATTTTAAATTATTTCATAAACATTTCTACAAAATGCTGAATCTCAAATGTCAAATGTTCGAAAAAAAATTAGCCATCTTTGAGCAGATCGATGTCAACAAAAATGGTGCTTCTCGGACGAATATTGGAACCAGGGATCTTTCTCGCAGACGAGATTCTACCACTTATTGCTGGTATCAAAAATAGATAAGCTGATCTATTTTTGCTGGTTGTCAGACAAATGCAGACCAACAGACTGCAGACTGCACACTTATGGGTGGTTATATCCGCAAAAGGTAGAAAAGTAGACGTTGACAAAACAAAGACGTAGGTTACAAAATGAGAGACGTGCTTTTAGAGAACAGAGATGTTCTTTAACAAAGCAAAGATGTTCTTTAACTATGGGAAGCCAAAGCGAATATATAATTGCAAGACCGTATTTTTATATTGCAGGATCGTATTTTGATATTGCAGGATACTTTTTCAATATGCAGGACACTATTTTAATATAGCAGGACGACTCCAAATCATGTCAACGTCTGTGTATGGCGTTCCATTTAAAGTTATCGGTACGTTTGAAAAAATGTGACCGTCTCTGATAAGACACCTCTCCAAATATTAACGACTCCAGTAGCACCCAAAGGGAAGTCTCCTTTGTAAACGACTCCAAATCATGGCTAAACGTCTCTGTTTTGTTAAAGAACATCTTTGATCATATCTGTTTTCTTAAAGTCCTAGTTTCGCCTACTTTTTACAAGTTGAGAAAGTTAGGGCATATTGTGCTGATCAACATGCTTTTTATTTTATTGAAAAATACCAATTGGTTAAAATGTTATAGCATATTTCATGGGTTTAGTCAGAGGAGGATGTTCTGCCTAATTAGATGACGTCACTGCAGGAATTTGCAGAATGAGCATGCATTTTATTGCTGTAATGGACTTACGCAACTATTCATGTCAACTAATGAAGTCAGAAATTTGTCAATTAGTAAAGATGTATAAAATGAAAATGAACTTTATCTCCACATTGGATGGCTCAGATTTGATTTCATTTATCCCTGCAATGACATACGCATAAATTAGCATTTTTGACTCCTCACTGTAGGGAAAACAGCACTGGCATTTTTACACACATATTCCTCGATATCTCCCAAACTATTCATAGTCTCGGATTTTGTAACCTCCGTCTCTGTTTTGTCAACGGCTAATTTTTGCGGATATAACCGCCCATAGGTCTGCAGTCTGCAGTCTGCTGGTCTGCATTTGTCTGACAGCCATTTTTGCTGGTATTCATAAAAGATGGCAAATGCTTATACTTAAGATCGATGTCAACAAAAATGGTGCTTCTCTGACGAATATTAGAACCAGCGATCTTTCTTTAGCATAGGAGATTCTACTACTTATTTCCACAAATACTGACCATTCCAATTTACATGTCTGATGACCCATATCAACGAAGCTTTTTGCAATTGATACGAAATGAATGATAATGTATTTCATTGTGTCGATTTTTATCGGTTTTTATGGTTCCCGATCATGAAGATCGGGAACCATATTGTTTTTGGTCGTGGTGTCAGTGTGCGTGTGTGCGTGCGTGCGTGTGTGTCCGTCTGTCAACCTGGGCAATCCAATGAGCTTATCATTTTCAACATCAGATGCCTCCATCATGATGTAATCAACATATCAGACTTGATATTTTGTCCGTCACGCTTTCATCTGATGCCATAACTCAGCTCCTTTTTAACACCTAGTGCAATGGAAATAGGTTCTACCCTTAGGTTTTCATACCCTAGGAATCCAATACAGGTACAGGCATGATATCACCTATACTTAGGTTATTGAGGATCCCCATTTCGATTATGCAATGACCTTGACGATCAAAGGTCAGGGTCAAGGTCAAACTTGAGAATTTGAAATATCTATGCCCGTGATAGAGATAGAGACATGATATCACCCACACTGAGGTTATCGAGGCTGCCCATTTCGATTATGCAATGACCTTGATGATCAGATATCAAGGTCAAGGTCAACCATGTGATGAGTTATTGGCACGAGATCAAGTTCTGTGGGATTCATCGTCGTAGTTCATCAATCAAAATATCCTGATATCTGTTGTATCGTCCCTTGTAGACGATCTAGACTTGGCGGGGCAAATAACGAACAAAGGAAGATAACTCTCGATTCTCGTAACTGTATTCTTCTTGACTGACAACTCGATGACGAACATAACGAACTTGACATAACATGGGTCTGATAGGTATGTATCAAAACTAAACTTATAAAGGTCGGGTTTTCGGCCATGCACATTTGGTACTACATTTATGACTGGCCATCCCCAGTCACGTGTGTAAGCTCTAAAGGGCGAAAATGCCAGTCTCAATTGGCACGACGAGAGGTTTTCTGTTGGTGCTGGCAAAGTCATTCATTCATTCATTCATTTATTCATTCACAGTCAACAGTGGTCAATGCGTGTCATGCATCATGTACATAATAACAATACATGAATAGGCGATTGTATGGTGTAGCCTACATGTGTAACCCTATCCTACCCTACCCGTCGGTCATGTCGATAGGCGCGAGGCATGTTGCATGCATGTGGGATGTAGACATCTAGGCCTAAAAGTGCATTCTGCAGATGGGCTGCTCGCAGGCGATCTGCAGAATGCACGTCACAAACCTCAGCCTCAGGCTCAGGTACAACTACAGCAGTCTAATAATTCATGTTTCTCTTTTTCATCTATATATTTCAGAATTTGGCACTTGTTTTCTGTAGATGCGATTTGCTTCCTGCGACACATTATTTAGTGCAAATCTTCACAAACTTTCGCAGCTTTAATGCATCGACCTTCTACCTGCTTCATCTTCATCTTCCGGTACCACCCACATCGACACTCCCAGACCGTATAGGCCTAAATCTATGCCTAGCACCTCTCTTTCACTTCACTGGATCGATAATGACTGGGTCCGCTAGATGCATTGAATTGGGCCCTAGTGACACCTAGTGGTCAACTCGCTGACAGCTCCTATTGGAAAATGCAATGCGGTAATTGTCAGACTTTGTCCACTCACAAACTTTCCTTCTTGTATCCATGTTTTATAATCGTTTCCAATCTGTGGTGTTCATTCCCTGAATTCCCTTGCGAAATTCAAGACACATGTACATTGCTACCAATAAAATTAACATTGTTTACGATGCAATAACCAATCAGGGACCACAATGTCGACATCGCGTATAATGTTTCGTACAGTGCAGTAGAAAAGCTGCAGGAACTTAAGCCGCCCATACACGGCGCAATATTATTGCACAATATGGGGCGCAAATGGGTGGTCGTGTGCTTCTAGCGTGATAATTAGAAGAAAGATTGACAATAATATTTCCCATTGTCATATTGTGCAATAATATTGATCGTGTATGGGCAGCTTTAGGGATGAATATTTACCCCTAAAGTTTGGGAAAGAGACCAAGGATCCTCACGGCCTACAACTTTCTGAAGGTACCAATAGTAAATTACTCCAGAGCCCCGTATATGCATAAACATCTTATTAGTGAAACATTACCCATAATCTATTGTTCCAAACAAAAGATCAAGGGAAAATTTTCACTTCAAATGTTTTATGCATATGGGCCCAGGTCCTAGGAACTATCTGAAGATTGCACTTTGGACTACACCCAACCATTGACCACAGCGAGCGGCTTATTGGCCTTGCACTCAGCTGGCAGCATTTACCTGTCATGCGGCGAGAATGGGCAGATTACCAAGACCATAAAGACATCAGGGTACATCATAATCATTAGTTGCAATTTCAGGTGTAACTGTAGAAAACGAATTTTTCTGACATTAGATCACGGTGTGTTGGAGATTTTTTTTCTGATACACACCATATGTATATTTAGAGAAGGTGAGGACACTCGCTTTCTCAAAATGACAGGTTCGATTTTTAAACTCTCCCGCTTTCACTGTAATTTAAGTCAAGTCACACAGATAAAACACATCGAACCTATCCTTTGTTAATTAAACTTTGCATCTGTGATATTCCTTTGAATGTTATTCCCCGATTATGAGCAGAAAACGGCACTTTCAAGCCATACAATCACGAGAGCTACCGTAGCCGTCGATTCACATACAGAAATGCGAGAAAGTTTCTTAGTAAAAGTTAGATGACGAAAAACAAGTGTTGTGGTCATCAGTTTCAAAGGAGTAGCCTATTCAAATCCCACGACATAAGCCGTGGTTACACTACGTAAAATCCCCGGGTTTTTCAAGTCACACATGAATTGCCGGGCTTCAAAAAACCCGTGTCTGAAAAACACGGGTTTTTAAAACACGGCAACCTCGCCGTGCTTTTCGAAATCCCTGTGTTTTCGTTAGTTCTTTGCACGGCTACATATGGCGCAGTCATTAAGTGACGTCGTTTTCGCGCTTCCAGGAATGTCTGCCAGTACAAAAATGAGCGAAGAGTCAGTGCATGCAGCGCATCTGTCACCGAGCTACTTAACTACAATGCAGCAGTGTGACCTCTCGCCGGGCTTTTCGTACAAACTGGTTTGACAAGGGTCTGGAAAAACACGGGTATTTTCAACATAATTTATAAAACGTTTTTCTTTCAGGCTAAAATCACGCTCCTTTCTATTTATCTTCTACTGATTCCTTGCTTTGGGTTTTGGATTGTGCAGTTTGCAGCTCCATTGCCTCTTTTGTTTCTTTTTTCCATACGTCTTCTCATTAAAGGGATACTCCAGTCATTGTGTAAAATTTTGAATTTTTGAAATATCGGTAATACATTCAAATCCACTGATATCTGCAACATGTCGTTTTTTTAAATTAGGAAATTCACCATTTTAAGTATTTTAATTGGATCCCAAGGAGGCCACTGCACAGCACTCATGATGTCATCAGTGCTCAATGCATATTTATGAAGGTACAACCAATAGGCCTAGGCAGTCACAGTATTAGCTCATTCACCACAAAGGTCGTCAGCTTATTGACACTAGTGACATCACAACTCATGGCAATAGTCTACATGGATTGATAAAAATTCAAAAGTTTACAATGAGTGGAGTCTCCCTTTAATTACACAAGCCATAATTTATATAATTCCTTTCCAAATCACACCTGTACTAATCATACTCTGTTTCTGTTTTACATGTCTTCTCTTTGCAATCAGCCTCAGCACTCAACAAATGGGCTTGTTGTACTTGACTCGATGACTCGGTGGCGCGATGACTCGAAGGCCCGAAGAAGGCCAATTAAATTTCCTGTATATTGATGGGTGCATGCCTTATTTTAATTCGAGTTCCACTTCAAAACACTGGGTTACGATGCAACATTTTCAGGAAGATGAAATAAGCCACATCTGGCATATTTTTATAACCATCGTTCGACATGTTACCACATACCTATTCCTATTTTTAGTGTACATGTAAAGCCGTGACGTCATTGGCGTTAAGAATGCATGATTGTGGTTGTGCGTGAAGCAGCGGAATTCATTCAAAACTTTTTTTTTCGTTCAAGTGTTTTGAAGAAGTACAGTCCAAAAATTTAATTTTCATTACATAATAAAAAATATCANGATATGAGTAGGCCTAGGCCTGTGTCTGGATGTAATTGCAACGTCGATAACAGTGGGTTCGCATATGAGGTACGTTCTGCTCTAGTTCTCGAATGCACACACACCCAAACCATGGAGAGATGTTTCGGGTGTGTGTGATACCATCTTCGATAATCGAAGGGCGATCTCCTCACCACTGCGTTACATCGCACATCACCCTTCGAGAAATTGACCGGTCATCGGCGAATCCACTGCCTCTCGAAGAGGAGGCCAATCAGAACCGGTGTTGTAAAATTTGAATCGTGGTACAAATAGTGGTAGCCGGAGACCCGATATAAAGTGCAATATGATTGGTCGACCGGTAAAGTTAACCCGGGACAAAAGCTTACAAGCCAAAGCCCCAAGGCCAAGCTTTTGCTTGTGAAGGAGAAGCACAAGCCAAAGAATTTGCTCACAAACATATTCATAATCAATTGCTTAACCTAATGACCTTTTCTTATAAAGCCATGCACGATTTTCTATCTGCTGAAGCTAATGCTCGCAAGACAAAGCTTCTGCTAATTCTTATAGGGAGTTGCTTGTTCTATGAAGCAAAAGCGAGATTCTATAAATACCTCGTCAAGAAAAAGCCTAGAAAAAGCAAGTGCTAGTTTTTATGAATTCGGCCCATTGGCCGAAGCGGTCAGCCCAGACGACGCGCTGCCAACAGATGACGCGTTCCCATAATTCCTTTCCCTAGCAACCGCAAGTGCCCTGCCTTGAAACCAAAATAACGCGTGTCCCAAAAATATGGGCCCCCTTGATTTCTGCTAAACTACCCTGAGCCACATTGGCATCGTGCCAAGATGTGCCGCGGACTGGTCTATTTCTCGAAGGGTCATGTGCGATGTAACGTAGTGGTGAGCAGATCGGCCTTCGATTATCGAAGATGGTGTGATACACCCTACGACTCGCGGTTAATACGTTCGAGCCTACCCGGGTCAGCACTTTGGGAAGATACGCATGTGCAGAAAACGTAAAAGAGGTGTGAGAGAAATAAACACGAACACAAGTCTGCCAAACAAAGCCCGTTATTGTAAGATTATATTCAAATGGTCATGATCTCTATAGCCACATATTATAATCCCTCGCTGAACAATCGGACCGGCTCTACTTTGATTTTCGCGGGACGTTGATCCCTGTCACAGTTCAGGAAACAATACTGGCCAATTTTGTCAATGGTGGTGGTCGAAATAACTTCATTAATCCCGCAGGCGTCTCAAAAGCCAAATTCCTATACAGAAAAAAAACAATGCCGTGGCGTTCCGCTCAAGATAACTGAATGCTCCGCAAGGTGGCAGCATAGCTGCGTTCCGGGAAAATTGCGTCCTGCTCATTATACTTCTAGTAGCTGGACTTAAAAGTGACGACAGCCTGAAGAAGACCCCGGTTGTGGTCGAAAATTTGCTAACTTTCTGGAGGACGACTTCCGTTATTATATCATTTTGTCTGTCGCCTTTGTGCTCTAGTTTTGGATTATGGTATTTTCAACAGGTGTAACCGTAGCTATACATGGAGGCCTACATTTGTGGCCGACGAAATGAATCTCAGTGGAACTAGCCATTGGCCAAAACGATTGCAATAAAACGATTTGATGGTCGTCCAGCGTTTAGCCTCTTCGATCACTGAATTGTATACCGGTGAACTTCAGTGAAAAGAATGTTTACCCCCGACTTCTTCTGCGAGGGTTCTACGAAGTGCAGCAACGCTCCATCACGAGGATCAAATCTGTATAGGCCGTTTTTGGTGGGATTTGGGTGGAACCATCCAAGCTGTTCAGAAAATATATCATCTCTGTCTGATCCTTTTCTTACGAGTGCTTTCTTTGGAGAATTGATTTCACTGAAGCAAATGGCCCGGACTCCAGGAAAACAAAAGACACAAAATAAGCCAAACACAGGATTGATCGTGTAAACATAATACGAGTCCATGTCGCATTCTGACTGAACTGATCTTCGGATAGTGTGTTTCATATAGCGGTAGTTATCTTCTTTGCGATAGAATCCGATGCTCCAGCTTACATCGTTCGTATAACCGATCGCGCGGGATAGATCGTTTGAAAAACCGAAAGAGGTTTCGTACGCTTTGGGCGCAATGCTCCTTCCGTCCATCAGGACAACACGAACTTTTCCTGTAGAATTATTTTCTGATAGTTTGTATATCGTGGCATGAACTTCATTACGAATCCAACAAAAAACAGCAGCGTCTTGATTGAAAATCGTTAGACTTATGCTTGGTTCCCAGATGTCGCAAGCGTGTGATGTCGGGATGTACAAGTCACCAGAAAAGACACCCTTCGTTAAATCATACAAACCGCAGACGCTGTGCCCATTTAGTTTATACATGTATATTAAGATAATGTACTTCTTATAAATTTCTGAAAAATATGTGAACTTCTCCAGAAAGAATGTCCTATTAAACAGTAATTTGTACCGAATGCCATCCGGGCAATATAAAATGAACCGACGATACGGGCTTGATTTCGGTTGTTCTATCAGGACAAATGTCGCTGTTTTCCGATCGACGAACCAGAAGTCGTGTTCTCCCAGAGTAAAACGAGGAATGAATGGCGAACGTTCCGCTAGTTTGAATCGAATACATCCAGGCACCTATGTTCCAACAAATGGGAAAACTAGTCTAGCGACGTTTTGGGCACTAGGTGATTTTAAGGGGCGGTGTCTCGCCGTACCCAGACTTCCCTTTTAAATCAGAAGGCCGTTCAGTCAGAATACGCTATCAAAAGACATCTCTGTTGTCATGCCCATGACCGGTATGAGCACCAACGACGTTGTTGGCCTAGGCCTATATTCATGCCAGTGGGTCACGGAACATGAGCATAGGCCTAAAACATAAACGGCTGTTTCGAGATCAAGACAGAAAATATCCCTAATTCACCGATCAAAATAATCCGAATGCCTGCCTACATCCTTGCGAAAAATCATAGGGATCATCCTAGACATCTCATCTTCCCATACACGATTCGATGGCTAAATCTGGCCCAAAATGCGTCAGTTATTACACCATGCACTTTCAGAGGGACCCAATCATTAGCTCAGGAGTTATTGCACTTTTTGTGTTTTTGATTTTAGCCACCTGGTGGCCAAACCAAGAATCAAACTGGACGGCAACTTGGTGTTATATGTCAAATTACCTAGGGGTATATCGATATATGTACCAAATTGCAGGTCATTAGCCCCAGCAGGTACGAAACGTGCCACCAAAAGGCAAAATTCTGAACTTTGAGCTCGGTGACCTTGAAAAGTACCGGTAGGTCAAATCAAAAATCTCTTATATATAATATGTATCCTCATTAGATATACCTATGATAAAAACTTGAGATGATCCAGTCAATAGCTCAGGAGTTATTGCACTTTTGGGGTTTTGTGGCCATCTGCTGGCCAAGCCAAGAATCAAATCGGGCCGAAGCTTGGTATCATAGGCCATATGACCTAGGGGTACTATATGTACCATGTTTCAGGTCAGTAGCCCCAGCGGTTACGAAATGTGCCACCAAAAGGCAAATTCTGAACTTTGTGACCTTGAAAAGTAGGTCAAATCAAAAACCCGTTATATATGTTATGTATCCTCATTATAGATACACCTATGATAAAACTTTATAGATGATCCAGTCATTGGTTCAGGAGTTATTGCACTTTTTGTGTTTTTGGTTTTAGCCACCTGGTGGCCAAGTCAAGAATCGAATGGGACCGAAACTTGGTGTCATAGGTCTGATGACCTAGGGGTATATATGTAACAAGTTTCAGATCAATAGCCCCAGCGGTTACAAAACGTGCTCTGC
>NMRB01003699.1:43200-55206 GCA_002633025.1 Notospermus geniculatus | reverse complement strand
AAAAGACCCCACACAGGTGGACAGTAGCCTGTCGTGGACTCCATACCTCCGGCAAAAATCCAACAGGGTTACGACGCCGGTAATGATATGATAATAGTTTTTGCTGCCTATATCATTTCATCGAATTTACAAGCCTAGCATTTCTGAAAATACGACTGCTGGATTGTATATTGTATCAGATTTTTTTCATCAGGGCAGGTGTAACAGTAAAGAATGTCCCCCTGTAAAAAGTGTCCGTTTCTATTGTTCAATGACGGAGTAAGGTGCATGGCTATAGAAATCAATCACCAGAGATTAGAATTTCATAATAGGACCTTTTGTTCCTGGGACAGTTTTTCCTGGAGACATTCTTTCCTTTCACACCTGAGCCATATCATTATTGGCCCTTGTAAATATGGAAGAGGGGTGTTACAACCGATAAGGGGTCTGAGGCTATCTCAAGATACTCATATTCCTCACGTTGAGTTGGCCTATTACTTGCCCTTGCAAAGACACAAGGTACAACACAGAAAAAAATAATTGTTTCGAACTGAGACTTATATCGTCTAGTACCGGTTTTGAGTAGATTGTTTGTCTCATTCTGAGTAGGGAATTACTCAGTGAAAGAGACAAATTATGATCTCCTATTATTGGCAAAGCTCGGAGATGCTTTTTTATCTCAAATTGAAACAATTATTTTTTTCTGTGAAGGCAGCGCGACTAACACTAGGGACTTTCATCAAGGCTCCGTACCGTCTATCCGTACCACGTATGACGTATGACTTTAATAGAAAATGCATTAGCTCGATACGTCATACTTATACGGATCGACGATACGGAGCCTTGCCAAAAATCCCTACTGTCCCATGCGACGGACTTAAGAACCAGTGATGATTACTCCGTATGGCCCGGGCTGGATTCGAACCCTTGACCTGCCGCTTGCTAAGCGGAAGTGATAACCAAGAGGCTATCAAGGCTCCTGTTTTGGTTGCAGGCTATATCGATATATTTTTCAGTTCTCCTGGACAACCGTTACTTAGCTCCACAGGTGCCTTATAAGTACTCAGTTCATTCTTATATTCCAAACTCTGTGATATATATTATAGGCACCTCTCCTGGTGGAACAGAAGTTGCCTCGTGGGCGCCACTTCTCCCCGGTGGAGACTGCAAGGCAACCAACCCTCCAAGCTGCACCACGATACCCACAAAGACCCCTGAAGGGATACCTCGCCTCCATCCCGGTGATACCTATTACATCTCTGTCAAGGCTACGAACTACGTCGGGTTGTTCGTTGTGGGGATGTCAGCTGCTGTCAAACTTTTTACCGACACTCCGGCCATGGGCGTTGTCCATGATGTTGCCCCAGAAAGCGAGAGACTGATAGTAACATTCGGTGTACGTTCATCACTCTTTTCTTAAAAATGTCTCAATAAGCGCGATCAGGGGCCTGATTCACAAAGCACTCTTAGCTTACGATCTTTAATTACATGTAGCACTGCCCGTATACTATTGTTCGTCAACTTGCTGACAATAGATACGGGCATGCTAAGATCATACGTACGCTGAGGGCTTTGTGAATGGGGCCCCAGCTACTTAGTGAATGTGTGGCCACGATAATTTTTTGTTACCGAGACGCGATGAACATCAGCTAAGATCTGAGTTTGTAAAACCATTCTACGGGCTTAACACCGCCAAAGCGAAAAAAAAGATAATTTTATGGTGTGTGCCAGACGTGTCGTTCAGCCTACAACCTAATCTTACTCCATTTTCGTCCCCGTCCTTTACGAAATTAAAAAGATATCACAGTATGTTCGCCTGAAACTTTCAGCGACCTGATGACGTAGATTACCAAAGAAGCACGTCCTCACTCGAGGTTTGGTGGTCGGGGTTCGATGTGCCTTTTCACCGCATCGAGTTCAAGGCATCTGTTGGAACAACTCCGTACGGCAGTGATGTCGCCGCGGCAAGAGTGGTGACAGGTTCGTCTTACAAGTTCGAGGGCCTTGCTTTGAAGCCATTTAAGGTATGTGATGGGCAATCCTCCGGTAACGGAATTACATTTTAATGGTAATTTTCAACTTTGATTTGCAAATTATAAAAAAGCTATGTTTTTTAACTTATCTAGTATAAAGTTATGTTCCACGTCTATTGAGAAACGACTTGCACTACCATGCAATAAAAACTGAAAGAATACCACGCTTATGGTGATGTCAGCAATTATTGTTATTGCAGTAACGGAATTAATCAAAGAGTAATGCCCGGTTGTTCAGACTTGGCTTAAGCCAGAGTTGGGTCGATCCCGACATAAGCGTGGCTTAAGCCAGACTTATATTTCACAGCGCGTTGCGCAGGTTGGGCTTCAAACACAAGCCAAGCTTAAGCCTTTCTTATAATAAACCTGGCAGTGGGGTGGTTATAAGCGCGACTTACAATTGTAGGCCTATTCACTGTATGCCCTGACTTTGTAGATGGCAGAAGCATTGGTTCAGCTCACGTAAGCCACACCTGAGCAACCGGGCAGACATCATCGAGCAAATTGTAAAGGAAAGGATTGGGAAGGAGGGTAATAAGCCAGGCTTCGGTGATCCCAAGTTTAATTCAGGCTGTGCAATGAACTCGGAATTGATTAAGCTGTTCTTATGACCAGACATAAGCGCGACTTACGTGAACTCGAGTTTGAGGAATAAGCTAGGCTCAGGTGAGCCAGACCTGAACAACCGGGCATAATTCCGTTAGCAGCATAAAGCCTAGCGCATATCGATCTTGCGACTGGAAGCAACTGAACGTAACAGTCGCTATCGATGTGCGCGTTCCGCGCACATCGAACAGGCAACTGGACTGAATGCTACACGGAAATTGTCGATGTCTTCCGATCAGACCACTCGGGGAGTCATTTTGTGGGTCACCTGATTCCATCATATGACCAAGTGTGCTCCACAAACAAAGGAAATTCATTGCCAGAGCGCGCACATCGAAAGCGACTGAAGAGAACTAGAAGCAACGGTCGGCAACGAGTAGAACATGAGCAACTGGCTGAACTAGCGGCAACGGTCGGCAATAGCGTTGCCGGTGTGCGCACATCGGCCTGTTTGAGCAACTGCAGTTGCTGCTGTTTCCAGCCAGTCGCCGACCGTTACCGGAAACGCCATTGCCGGTAGTTGCTTCCAGTCGCAAGGTCGATGTGCGCTAGGCTTTAGAATAAATGATTGTGCAATATCAATAATTATGCAATAAAAGTTTCTTTCAGATAACCGTGTCTTTGTAATTGATCAATCAGGGTGCCTCAGTCCACACAGGTGGTTTGGGCGCTAAATGAACAGCTCCGCTGAGTTCTACTGAAAGGTTTCATGAGACAAACTGATATCAAACTAACCCAAACTAAACCCAACAGACTTGAGGCCCGGTGGTCGAGGTGTTAGCGCGCTTGACTACCAACTGTACAATGGATCGGCGCGAGTTCGACTCCGGGCGAAGGCATGTACAAAAAATTGTGACACAGAAATGCAGGGTCCGTCGGATGGGACTAAAAGCCGTGGTCCCTTGTACCTGAATTTCTATGCCAGGGCAAGTAAAAGACCGGTGGACTGTAGCCTGTCGTGGACTCCATACCTCCGGCAAAAATCCAACAGGGTTACGAGACCGGTGTAATGATATGTAACGTTTTAACTTTGCCATGGCGCTCCATCAAATCCAACGTAAAATCACCTCCGGTAGGCTACATTTTTTTTCAATACATGGAACGTATTTTTTTGTTGACCAGACAAAATCAGTACTTTTTGCAGTATATAAATCATAGATTCTGTTTTGTCTCTCTCAGGTCTATTACACGACCGTCTTCGCTAAGAACGTGAATGGTGAAGTCAAGGTATCTTCTGATGGTGTCATGGTACTCGACGCCAAGGCGTCACTTCAGGAGAAGAAGTTTTACGTTTACGATGGTCTACGGACGTGCTCGACCAGCGTAAGTAAATAATACGCTTGTCGGAAACCACCTAGCCGTGAAGCTGGGCGCACTCAGACGAAATGCCTGTCTACACCATCAACATTTTCCAAACTTTTTGCAAATTTTCGACCCCAACCGGGGTCTTCTTCAGGCAGGCACTTTCTTGCAAAATACATGTACTAAAAAGAGGTAGTTCTCCAAACGTCCTGCCCCGTCATAAAAAATCGTAAAACGGACTAGAACGTGTACCCTTTGGCCAAATAATGCCTCGATGTTCTGGACCACCTTCCCGTCTGAGCCCGTCCAAAAAGTTCGTAAAAAGACTGTAAAACGTTGCTACTACGTCCACTCCGTTCGCAAACAGTTTGAGCCCGTTCGGGAACATTTTCAAGAACTTACTGAGAACTAGCTCATTATGATGGGGCATAATTATGTATATATGCAACAGTCACTTATTGGTGTAGATCTAATGAATTCTGTACCTACCCATTTACTTGTTTTCAGCCGTCCTGTAAAGCCGACATCGATGCCCAAGTTTCCACGTCCACCATGTCCGTCCATTGGGTCATTCCGAAAGAAATGGACAAATATGTCACGCATGCGTACTGGAAGATTGAAGAGAAAAGTGATATTGTGGACTGTAAGGAATTTCTCTTGTCAGGCTCAACACTCCAAAGTGTTATAGACCTTTCCAAAAAAGTTGCCGGTCTAATATTAGTCTCGTGCCACCAGACTCTTGCAATTTCCAATTTTAGAGTCTGGTCCATATGGTTACTTTGACTTGTAAAACCATCATGGCGGACAATCTACCAACGATGACGCAGAACACAACTACACTGCACTGCATGCATGCACAATCAATGCAAACAGCATGCGACATTTTTGTTTTAGACATTGTTTGCACTACATGTATTTTATGATTATCTTATCTTTGTTCTTAAATACACGAATAAATTAAATTAAAACTGCAGCCTACGTCACCAACTTTTGAGACCCATGACGCATTGGTAGTAAGCTGACCTTATTTTGAATCATCGGAATAAGGTCACTGACCCAATTACAATGAGAATTGCGTTCTGTGCCAGACTCTCGTTCTGACGACCTTGGAGTATGAACGATAGGCTGGTTGCGCGAGACTAATATGTGTCACGATATGACGTCAGAAGCTCAATACCATTAAATGGCTGCTTGCACGCTAAGCTGGCCAAGCAGCCCGAAAGTTGGTAAAATAATTGGAGCTGTGTCCAGAGCGCTTATCGCCAAAAGACGACAGCAAAGTTGAAGTGGACCATATGATATAGAATTCTCTTGAGTGGTGTTCAATCAACCATGAATGGGCCTGCTAGGCATTGAATTGGACCGTAGTGACGCTGAAAGGGTAAATGTCGTCCTGGGTATATACAAAGATTACCCAGGATCTCAATCTTCACTAAAACAATACCCTGGGTGTACTTACGGTAGTCGAACATCACCCAGCATCGTAGTATGACACCTGGATTCGAGGTTGTCTCGCCCGTGGTCACGTGACCACCTGAAGAATGTCATGAACAGCTCCATTCAACAAGTAGGCCTACCGCGGCGCGAGACCGCGAGATTCCAAGGGATTTCTAAATAGGACTCGTTCCTAGGCACAGATTGCGGAAGCTGGGTGATGTTCGGCTACCGAAACTACACCCAGGGTATTGTTTTAGTGAAGATTGAGATCCTGGGTAATCTTTGTATATACCCAGGACGACATTTACCCTTTCAGCCGTAGTGACACTATTGGTTAACTGACTGACAGTTCTATTGTCTCCGTGGATGCGTTTGGAAGTGTACGTGTATATCATTCTTGGAGAATGAGTCATGTTGGAGACCTAGTAGGACACAATCTTTGTTGGAAGAGGTCTAGACCTTTCCAACAAAGATGGCGGTCAAACAATAACCTCACCGAATACGATGCCAGACGTCATGTCGAAGAACTAGCAGGTCGCCATCTTTGTTGGCAAGATCTAGACCTTTCAACAAAGGTGGCGGTCAAACAATAATCTCACCGAATACGATGCCAGACGTCATGTCGAAGAACTAGCAGGTCACCATCTTTGTTGGAATGGCCCATAGCGGTTGTTTTTGAGCTGTCACTCTCATCCAAATACAATGTAATAACAGTTTCCAAGTGTAATTTTTGAACCACATTTAAAGGGACTCTTAATTTTGTATTTTTTCAGCCACTTCCTGGAAAACCTTTGCACCATTTGTTCTCGTCAGTAAGTCTGCCCATGACCAAACCAGAAACAACGTTGGTCTGAACTCGGGTAAATACTACCGGAATGTTATACAGTGGTGTCATGGCACGGTGTGTTTCGACCCAATATACAGTAATGGTGACGTTGTTCTTGCCAAACCTCCTCTGCCTGGATCACTCTCCCTACAGTATCAGGAACCCAAAACGGTAGGTAGATTCTATAAACGTGCCTCCATTAATAGGGAGGTTTCGAAATCAAACGATAAACGTAAACGTTAACGACAACGATAACGTTATTTTTGTACCGAAAATGCAATATACAATCTGGTTAATGTGTAGTATGAAAAATAACGTTGTCGTAATGTTTACGTTTATCGTTTGATTTCGAAACCTCCCTATTATCTATGACTTTGCATAAAAATGATACTAGAATTGCTAATAACAGAATCTTAGTAGCTTACAGAATTATCACGTAAGCATCTGGGGCTAAATTCATAAAGGGTGTTTAAAGGGCCTCTAGAGGCAGCCAGCATGGCAGGGGAAAACCCCAGGGAAAACCCAGGTTGAATACCTCGTACCAGTGATTATTACGTTAAAGTGGCGCCGCCTGGCCGAAGAACCGGTACTGATAGTAGCCTAATGGCGAGCTGCCTCTAGAGGCCCTTTAAGACTTAGACGTGTGTAACTTCGTCAAATGCATCGTGAACGTGTGTGCATGTACTGAAGTTACACGTGTCTAAGTCTTAAACACCCTTTACGAATATGGACCCTGGTGTTACGTATGTGTTCCCCCAAGCGCCACTTTTACTTTCGCCGAAGCTCAATTCTGATAGGTCGATGGCTGAATATTCGAGAGAAAGACCAATCACAAAGCTTCTGGCAAATTTATTCTTTACTTGTATCTCCTTTATTTGTGACCCCCAGCATAACATAAAACTCTTTGGGTTCGGAGATTGTTTGGACTACTTGCAGGGTACTGATGGACGCCTCGTTTACAGCCTCACTGTATTGAATTTTACGATATTTTGAAAGTGTTAGGAGAATGCAGGTAGAGGTCTCATAGCCTCTTGAAGGTCCCCAAAATACTTGCCCGATACGTACTTCAAAGAATCAGGACCTAGTTTTCAGGAGACATTGAAAAAACTGCAGGCAGAGCCCTAGTGTATTCAGATAGACCACGGTACATTTTACACTACACTAACGTCGGAGTACGTAAGCACTTTCTGAATTCAATACAGTGAGGCTTTACACATGGGCCATTGAACCATATTTTTTAAGATGGGGATTTGGCCTAGTGGTTTAAGGCGTGCTGCCCCTTTGTGCTGGCGATTGATGCCTTTTGCGAGGGTCCGTGGGTTCGATTCTGGTAGGAAGCAATGTCTTTCACCTTAGAAACCCGATTTCTATTTCATATTCTTTTGACCTGGAAGTCACCAATCACAGTAATCGTTTCAGTGACAGAACCAATCAAGTTTTCTGTTTTTAGAGCCAATAATGTGTATATTGTATGTACAGCCTTGTTAAAAAGTTAAAAAGACAGTGACATTTCCTATTCTGCTGAGGTGCCAAAAAATATCGTTTTCAAGAAATATCCGCAAAATGTCATCGGGAAAAAAAGCTATATTTTTGGGGCATTTTAATACTTTCGTTAAATTCTCCGTCTATTGAAGTAAAAATGATGGAATAATCATCAGCATGAACTATGTTATCATGATGAGTGACTGTTGATGAGGGAAAAATATGGGTACTATCGAATTTTGCAAAATATCTAATTCATAAAAACTGCACAGAAAAAAAAATCAACTCGAGTGGAGACTCAAAGTCTCACTTTAGGGACAAAATGGTTCGAAACACTTTTTGACTCGAAATGAAACAGAAAATATTTCGGCCCGAGACAATGACACCTCGTTTCGAGAGAAAATATTTCGGGTTGAGATACTGACAGTCTCGATCTGAGAGAAAATATTTTAGGCCGAGATGTCATTGTCTCGCGCCGAAATATTTTCTGTTTCATTTTGAGTCAAAAAGTGTTTCGAACCATTTTGTCCCTAAAGTGAGACTCTTATGCCCGGTTGTTCAGGTCTGGCTCACCTGAGCCTAGCTTATTCCTCAAACTCGAGTTCACGTAAGTCGCGCTTATGTCTGGTCATAAGAACAGCTTAATCAATTCCGAGTTCATTGCACAACCTGAATTAAACTTGGGATTACCGAAGCTTGGCTTATTACCCTCCTTCCCAATGCTTTCCTATACAATTTGCTCGATGATGTCTGCCCGGTTGCTCAGGTGTGGCTTACGTGAGCTGAACCAATGCTTCTGCCATCTACAAAGTCGGGGCATACAGTGAATAGGCCTACCATTGTAAGTCGCGCTTATAACCACCCCACTGCCAGGTTTATTATAAGAAAGGCTTAAGCTTGGCTTGTGTTTGAAGCCTAACCTGCGCAATGCGCTGTGAAATATAAGTCTGGCTTAAGCCACGCTTATGTCGGGATCGACCCAACTCTGGCTTAAGCCAAGGCTCGAGTTGATTTTTTTTCCTGTGTGATGACATGTTGGCTGTCTTTTGAACAAGATTGTACGTACACCGTAAGGACTAATACAATGTAGCTTCGATGTTCTAGTGGATATCACACCCGGTTCGGAAGCGGCACGCCTCGGGAGCCCTGGACAATAGGGAGTTTTCGCAAAGCCCCCGAAACGCCAACGCGAACGTCTATCCTTTTGTTCGGTGCTCTCTTCGTGGCATCGAACAATGGGTTTAGCGTTCGCGTTGGCGTTTCGGTGGCTTTGCGAAAACTCCCTAGTATATGTGATTAATCAGCCTGGGTCTTACAGTCCTGCATGGGACAGTTAGCCGTTCGTGTCGCCTTGCAAGGGCAAGTAAAAGATCCCATACTTACCATGGCCATGCTACGGCTTTTGGCCCTGATGGAAAATCTCATACAAAACAATACTGGGTCATACTGTGTTATTTGTTTCATCTCTTTAAGATCAATGTAGTGTTTGATAGATTCTTCACGGCTGACATCCCAAGACACTATCAAACTGAGTCATGGCAACTGACCAAGGACTATTACTGGGCAGTGACAACAAATGAAGAACCTGGCCAACACATCTCCGGGGACTGGACGAAAGCTGATGTCAAGGTGAAAGATACAAGCAAGGTATGCAAATGAAAGACCTGCAAGTGGACCCATTTTGACAACTACAATTAGTGCTTGTGTTTGGCGAAGACAGTAATATAGATTTTTAAGGTGAAGGGATACCCAAGCACAAAATAATGCACGCACAAAATTGAAAATTCGATATCTTTTCTATAACCTAAAGTAATCTATTCCACCAAGTCTATTACTTAACTATAAACCCTGCTCCATACATTCTGATATAAAAATGTGGATTTAGGTTCGCAGTAATGTTAAACTTTTAATTAGACTCTAACATTATCATCTTCGGGGCGAAATTATGACTCTTGGTTGCCGACTTCCCTGTTCCGGAATATACCGTTACATAAAGACAAGCAGTCTTCAGGTGCCTATGGAGATTTTTCTCGAAAAAATTATTTCAGTTACCCCGTATAAACTAACTAAGGTCTAAAAATGCCCTGATTTACATTTTCTGCAATACCGGTACGTGAATATTTCTCTCGGATATTACAAAAATCTCTCTATAGGCACCTGGAGGACTAATTAAGTTTACTATCAGTTGAAACGAATACTTCGTAAAAATCATCAAGCAATTAAGTGCACCCCCCCCCTCCNCCCCCCCCCCTCCCGAAAATCGTAGGAAACGCTGGGAATCCCACGCGAGAGTTTCAAGAAGCTATTGTTATGGGCTGCCGCACAGTAGATTTAGTTCTGCGACCACCGCTAGGTCTGTGCCGATCTGTTAGTTATTCCTTCACCTTATGTATTCCCTCTTCCAGGGTGAATTCAGTGTCATCTTGCCCCACCCCCTAGCCTTTAAGGAATGCTATCGTTTCGCCTTACGCGGCGTTTCCAAATCAGGACTCGGCACAACCATATCTAAGGAGATCAAGCCGTGCGATGGTCTGAAACCCTACGTACCGACCGTCATCGACGCCTATGGGACACCAGAGATTGACGAAGGTATGGTTCAGAACCAGGGAAGCATTGAACCTCCTTAAAACCTAGCGTCCACTAGGGCGCGGACAAGACGCGGAACGCAAATTTAGCAATTCCGCATTCATTCCGCAACCTCTCCGCATATTCCTGAAAGATTCCGTTCACTGTCTTTATCATTCCAAAGCAGTTCCCGGCATTTCCGCACGTTCGGGAGAGGGCGAAATTTCCGCATCCAAATTTTGATCGAGACCAAAATTTCGACGCGGAAATGAGCTTCCCGACACCTTCGGCAATTTGTCTGCATTGTCGTGCGGACGTCGTCAGGACATCCCGCCTTTCTGTAACACTTCTGCAAACGCTCCTGAAAGCTTCCGCGGTGCGGGCAGCTTCGCGAAGGCAAGCAGAAGCCNCGGGCAGCTTCGCGAAGGCAAGCAGAAGCCACGCGGACTGTTTCAGGAAAGCACGGAGCCGATGCAGATCAAAATAAGCGAGTGCGCGAAGCTGTCAAGACATTTGCGGACAAGACACGGAAAGGTCAACAGGTTGCGGCGTGGAGAAGTTTATGGCCGGTGTAACGTTTTTCAGTGTGGCCGTTTTTCCTAACTCCATGACGGCTATAGCAGACATATGAGAAAAATCCAAAGTCGGAGCAGAATTTATAACCTTGAATTATTTCCTCATATTGTCCGCATATCTACCCGATTGTCCTAGTCCATGATTTTACTTGTCCTGGTGTGATCCTAGATGTGTCCGCGCTGCCCTGCTACGATCAGCAGTATTTCGCGCCCTTCACGATTGCTTCCTGGGACACTCCCGGGTGTGTCTGCAGAGATTCGTAGTAATGTCCCAGGAAACGATGATTCGCACACTTTTTTTCGCGACTGACGCGGAAAGGATGCCGAAATGGCATAATTTGCTTCGGCATCCCTTCCTAATCTTGTCGGCACCCTAGTGGACGCCACCCATCAACGGAACCCAAACAACAATATTTATGTCAATGGCACCCTCACATACGGCGTAGTTACGTAGCATTGACTACTGTGGCCAATGAGGCCACCATCCGGCAGTCGTTTTTTGGCACCTTCCACTATTCGGATCTATTAACACAAAATGTTTTTTCTTGATATGCCTACTTTTCTGAGAAAAGGACAAAACAAGAAAAAAGAAAAAAAATGAAAAAAATCACGAGTGTGATCACGCAAGTTTCGAACCCGCCACATTCGAGTTGCTGGCCCATCACTCCGTGCACTGCGCTAGTCAACTGGTTGCAGGTATGCGGTGGGAATTTATTACCTGGCTCAGGACAATGCGGGTAACTCGTCGTTTTGCCAAACTTGGCGTACTGTTTGGCAAACCAGGGTCGATAAATAACCACTTTCATCTGAAAATCGCTTGTAGGTGGCTCCTTTCGCAAGGCCCCCTCCACTAAACGATATTTTCTGCCCTGCCAGCTGCTCTGCAGGAGCGCTGCATAATTAATGAGCTAGACGTGCATCGAAGACTGTGCGCTTACTGCATACACAGCAGATAACTGTGCAAATAAACAGTTCGATGCTTTAAAATGTCTTAAAATCTTCGTTGGAGGCATAGCCTACTCCAAATCGCAACTTTTCGATGCCTTTTGGCGAGGGCTGCGACGGCGAGTCGGAGGACGCCATCTTCGTCTTCTGTTTGCATAATTAATGAGGTCTAATTAATATTCATTATTGTCTGCTTGCCATCTAAGACCAAATTTCTGTAATTCGGCAAGCATTTGCTTGCCAAATAACCACTTCC
>NMRB01003699.1:2789-36027 GCA_002633025.1 Notospermus geniculatus | reverse complement strand
GTGGTCATAGGTTGTCCACTGAATCCATCCAGGAATGACCGCACAACTGGGTCAAATTCTTCCATGTATTCCTCCAAATCAAGAGCAGCAAGGGTCTAGTTTCCGGTAACTGGCAAAGAGTATGATTCAACTTTTTCTGCTTGTTTTGCCTGTCCAATTAAATATTCTGTAAATATATACCGGCTAGTTTTGTGTGCATGCTGTTGTTTCTTCTTGTACTGGTCAGAAGGCTGTGGACCCTGCCCACTCTTCAACTTTTTTGAAAAAGCACTTGTGTCATGTTGGCCCCCTTTTGTTTCATTGTCAAGGGGATGCTGTTGGTCAGGATTTAGGAGGCAGAATAGCATGAATGGTGTCATCCCCATTGCCCAAACATCCTTTCTTTGGAGGTCCCTAATTGATGCATTTTCTAGACGTAGCTCACCTACAATTATTTCTGGGGCCATGTACATCAAAGATCCTCTCTGCAAATTTTGTGTCGCTGCATGCAGATTGCAGCAGAGTATTTGTTGTTTGAATGACTTGATCCAAAGTCAGTAAGAGAGTTTGCAAATCATTGGGGAGGATTAATTGGTAATGGTATGCCTTTACAAATTCGGGTGTGGATGGATCTATTGTACAGTTCAAGTGCCTGTTCGTATTAAAGCAAATCAAAAGCAAAAAAAATTGACTTAGAAATAGAATTTGAAAGGGGACGAATTTTCGGGAAAAATGTAAACAAACTTCTCCAGAATGTCAACAAACAAAATTTTCGTGCATTCTGATTGGCTGAATTTTCTGTTTACAAACACCATCCAAATGTAAACAAAACCCGCTTTTGACTCGCTTTAACCAACACGTTCTGCGGTTTGATGTCTCTGTGGGCTATATCTTTTTTGTGCTAAGCCTGAGATCACATCATTGGCAACTAAAGGCCTGTTTCCACTTGAGCGTTTTTGCGCGGCGCATGACGCCGCGTTTTTGCGAGCGGAAATCCGCTGAGAATGCTGTAATGGATATCCCTTTAATCCCTTTCCACTTGAGCGAGACGGTGAAAACGATCGAAAATTGCGCAACGGAGACCGCCGGCGGACAAAAGCCGATTGCTCGAATAGCATTCAAAGCGTATTCCGTGGCGTACTTCTGTACATTCCGAGCTGTATTCGGTGCAGTGTATGGTGTATGAAACGCCCTAATGGAAACCCCTCCAGAAAATGACGACCGCCGCGATATCCGTCGCGCAAAAACGTGTCGCTTTTCCGCGAGCGAAAAAACGCTCTAGTGGAAACGGGCCTTAAGGGACACAGGTCCAACAGATAATCGACATTATGATCCAATGATTCAAAATCCACTGAATGCAAACTGTTCGCTTGCAAATCTAAACCAAGCGGACCAAAGCATTTATGGTTTTACACAGACATAGTGAAAGGGGGCTGTTCACTTAAGGCTCAATTGTACAATATAAATCTAAGAATTACATTGCCCTGGCCTCTTTCTTGCTTATGTCATACTCCCCTCACGCCTGACTGCACAAGCCTCTACTGGAGAGTCTACTCAGGCCAATAGGCAAAAAATATGGTTCTTGGGATTTTGTAAAATTCACCCTTAAGTGAACAGCCCCTTTTGTCACATTTTTATGATCCAATTAATCCAGAAGTCTACATTCCTTAGAACATTGTGCTCCACTGTGCACCTTTCTCCTTTTACCTTCTTCACTACAACTACATCATTTCGGTAAATTGCACGGTAAACGACGCCAAATGCCCCACTGCCAATCTCTTTTAAATTGATGACTTCATTCCAATGAAACTGGGCGATTCCCGAAAAATCACACTGCTTTCTCCTACTTAAAGGAGTTAGACGCCGTAGTTGTAAACAAGCTGGTTTGTTTAAAAACATGGTCGGCAAACTAGTTTTATTCCTTCGTAAAGGTGGCAGCAACAGTAGCGCCCCGTGATCGTTAGACTGGTCCCCGGTCCAATGCAACTCACTCACGATATTCACGTCAGTACACATCACCGACAATAGGTGGCAGCACCGCAGGCGTCGCGTGGATAGAGAACCAGTGAGTGAGTGTTTACAACTTGGATGTCCAGCTCCTTTAAGCTCAAATTTGGAATTCGTAATACCATATTTGCAGCTTAAAGTTATAGGTCATCCCTATGATGCAACCACATCCTCAGCGTCTTCTATCATCTCGCCTTAGGAGTATTGGGGAGAAAATCGAACATCTCATGTCCGAAAAGGGAGAGATAGAAGCCGCTTGAGGGGTGGGGGTGGGTGGGGAACGGAAAACAACCTTCGAAGGCACCCGTGTCCCCCAAACCATGCACCTTACTGGCAGAAAACAGGAAAAGCTCACCTTCCGCTGCCCCTACGGAGCGAAATACCGAATGAGGCGAACAAAGGGCCGCTCATTTTAAAAGCAGGAGTCTCGACGATAGAAGGCGCTGAGGGTGCAACCACATCCTCAGCGTCTTCTATCATCTCGCCTTAGGAGTATTGGGGAGAAAATCGAACATCTAATCTACGGTGCCGAAAAGTCGAATATCATAGATTGAAAGCGTTCCATTTCCCAATACTCCCAACACTCCCAACACCCAACACACCACAAAACACAGAAAAACCAACGAAGAGAACTAGTGAACACGACAAACTCAATTTATAAAAGTAAATGTAACAAAACTTTACAAACTCAATTAATAAAACCGTGAAACGCAGAATTACACAAACGCATATTACATAAAAAATTTAGCCACGCTATGCCAGACAAACGCACAATACATGCGATTCAAGACTCATACACGCACATATATAAAAGGCCACGACCCTAGGTATCCGTCCAAATCACATTGATGTAAGAGTGGTCCAGCCACTTACTATAAGAACACTATACAGCATGATGCAAGGTATCGTAGACGGCATACTTATGGAAATCAGCTTCGACCGCTTGCGAGAAGGCAGCTGAAGAGGCGAAACGTTGAGCAAGCGAAGACGCCTGCTTTAGGGAATCTTCCCTGGTATAGTAGCTACACGTATTCTGAGAGAACCAACCTACGTGCTTCATAGTTTCCTCGTTTGTCACCGATGCCCCTGACAATTTCAAAGTAAGGGCACAACCAGATCGCAAACTATGCGGGGTTTCTCCCTCATAAATACCTAGAACAACAAGATATTCAACAAAGCGTGCATACATGGTAGAATAGGAAACACACTGGTCCAATACAACACCCGCGTCTGAAACAATCCTAAACAAGTAGCCTAGAGACAAGTTTACCCCATTCGATTTTGCCCAACCAGTATAGCGTTCGACCGCCTTAACGGGGCAAATTACACTGTCTTCACACCTTTTCAAAACAAACGTATTACACCTTCCGTCACCGCCCCTAATAGACTTGGTAAATGTATGACATATGGCAATGCCCGAACCGTCCGAAAGGGTGCGCACTGATTGACTAGGAATTGTAGAGAGGTCAGATACTCTATCGCCCGCGAAGAACTGGACCTTAAAAAAGGCCTGATCTCTAAACAAAACGTACCGTTGCCTAAGAGACAAATCCGGCCGCGAAAGCTGATTGTCAATATATGAGAACACCTTCCTAAGCTTGGAAAGAAACAACGGTTTGGCCTGTTTTGGCAGAACTTGTGCCTTCGCCTGCTCTTCAGATATTTGTTTTAGATAGCGCCTCATGAGCGGTGACTTCGCTGGGTTACCTTCCTGCGACCTTACGCTGAAAGGGTGCGCACTGATTGACTAGGAATTGTAGAGAGGTCAGATACTCTATCGCCAGCAAAGAACTGGACCTTAAAAAGGCCTGATCTCTAAACAAAACGTACCGTTGCCTAAGAGACAAATCCGGCCGCGAAAGCTGATTGTCAATATATGAGAACACCTTCCTAAGCTTGGAAAGAAACAACGGCTTGGCCTGTTTTGGCAGAACTTGTGCTTTGGCCTGCTCTTCAGATATTTGTTTTAGATAGCGCCTCATGAGCGGCGACTTCGCTGGGTTACCTTCCTGCGACCTTACGCACCATGTCTTGCCTCTCCCCTCATTTTCGAAGATGGCCGACAATTTCTGAAGCAAATTCCCCACCGAGCCCGCCGCTAATCTCACCGGGCAAGAACAGGGACTTAACCCCTTTTCCCCTAAAAAAGGACATTGGACACCATGAATTTTTGTTTTCCCGTCTTTGTCTTTCCACACGAGGTATTTTCGTACGTCTTCCGGACCACAAGAGTTGATGACCGGGTTTGATGGCAAAAGGGATAGAAAACCCTCAAAACTTCTTTGCACACTTGACTTTCTCTTCTCAGATTCTGAATTCTGGTGCAGGCTGTCGAGATATCGCAGGCGATCGTCAATCTCTGAGAAATTGACGCAACTACCAGCTGACGCACTGTGAACTACCTAGAAAAGGATATCAATGTTGGAAAGACAGTCGGTAAACAAAAATCGGGTACCTAAGCCCTTTGTCATCTATCTGAAAGCCTCGCTTTGTAGGAATCTTCACCACCTGCCTCTGAGCAGCGTATCCTAAACATACACTTGACATGCAATGGCTCTTAAGAACTGGAAGAGCAATCAACACCTCCGGCGAAAGGCTGGCCACAAAAGTGCACCTTGGAATTTTCTGCTCCTTTAGGAAGGCTAACAGCGGCATCACGAGATTGTCAGGCGGGAATACATACGGATTGGACTCTCTAGCAATATCCTGGGCGAAAACATTAACCCCAGAGGACTTCGGTGCCGGCGCAGGCGTGAAATGCCGCAACGGCAAACCATCCTGCCCAACCATGGCATTAGAATCCAGGGCCATTAGATCTATCGTATGCGGTCCGTAGAACTGTTCAACGAGGTTCCAAGATGACCGAGATAGAGTAACGTCGAACAAACTAAGGGACCTGGAAGGCGCGTCCGCTGGATTTTGTATATATCATTCAAAGGGGAAGACCTGGAACCCTGGTTCCGCCAAGCAGCTATCAAGGGCTTATTATCAGTAAGGACGTCTACCCTCTGATTGCTTATTGAAGCCTCTAACGACTGTAACATCCTAAGGAGAGCGTCAGCCTCTTTCATTAAGATTGGACGACTGTCGTCAGCACCCCAAAAGTCAGAGAATGCCAGCCCAGCCTGAGGGCCTTCCGTGACCACTGCACCATACTTGTACAAAGACGCATCAGTTGCGACAACCAACTGCTTATGGCGCTCCGAGCGCCACGTCAAAGAACCCGACCAAGAATCTAAAAATCGCCAATGCTCCAGCTCAGCACGCAACCTCCGCGTTAATGCCACACTGCTGCTACTTCTCAGACCAATGGAAATGGCAGCATTGACCTCCCTAGTGTAAAGGCCCGCCGCCGGCACAGCAATGAACATTGAAATGCACTTCCCTGCGAACTTCTGCAACGTTCTTACATCAACCTCCTTGAGGGAGAGAATGCGTTCCCTCAAAGCTGAAAATTTAGCTTTCTTGTCGTCGGGCAATATGTAAGCCATCTTAATAGAGTCAACCAGGAACCCCAAGTGTTTCAGCAATGTGACACCGTCAAAACAGCTTTTATGAATAGCAAATGTGTAACCTAACCTTGTCTGCAATTGCAACAGAGCATAACGCACAATTTCTATAGGAACTAGCTTTGGCTGTGACTTTCGCAAGGATTCCACACCGAACCTATCATCGATGTACTGGGTATTTCGAATACCGAAGGAGCGCATGTAATTTGTAGCCACCATACCTACCGATTGATAGATAAAGGCAGATGCTTTCCAACCGAAAGGGATAGAACGATACTGCATGATCCAACCTCCAAACTGGATACCAAAAAATGGCCTGGATTCCGAAGATAACAGTATGTGATCGTAACGGCTTTTCTCATCGGTGGAAATCATCTTAGCGCCCTGATCTATCAACCTATAGACATGCTTAAGGGTTTCCAGCTGAAACGGACAATCTTTTATCCACAAGTTCAGATAACGCTCATCATGGCAGAGGCGAGGCTTGTTGGGCTCTACCGTAAGAGGCATTATGATACATGGCAGCTCGCACTCCCCAACCCTACCAACCAGCTCGATCGCACCGGAGGTGATCCTTTGCTCTAGCTCGGCAGCAACAAACGCCGCAAACTTTTGACAACTTTTTGAATTGGGAAAAAACTTAGAGGGAGGCGTATCACAATCAAAGACTTGACCACCAAAACAGCCCTTAAAAGGCTTGAAAAAATCATGTATGTCAATACCGTTCTTTATCCAAGAGGGAATATCAGCCAACGGCTGATTTGCCTGTGCACCCGAACCGATAATCTTTTCCCATTCTTCTAAGCAATCATGCACCTGACCAGCCACGAAATGCTGCGGATCTCTGAGGGGCAAGGAGTCTATATCAAACGCGACTCCCCCGTCAAGCACATCCTCAAAATCGGGGCAGTTGTGGGTTGAAGGCTGAGGCTCCCGTCCACTAAGGGTAGTCCACTGAGGATTAATTCTCTTCAACGCAGAAGCTGACTCGGGGTCAAACGGAACACTAAACTCCCAATCCGGAGTATCAAAACCAAGTACACCCACACCCTGGAACAGAAAGAAAAAACAATAACACTAAAACACAGACGACCCGAGTGGCGGGAGCACCCAACCTCCAACCCTCACGAGGATCAAAATCCCCGCAGAGGCAGAATGCCCCGGGATGGAAGTTATTTGCCAGCTTTTGCAGCATCTGAAGCCGATTTCAACTTGTCACATTGCCTAAACCAATGATCAGATGCACCACAGAAATAACAGCCCCCACTATTACCAGCGCTCCTACCCCTATTGAAGGAACGCCCCCTATAACCTCTGCCTCTAGAACGTCCACCGAAACCATCCCCGAATGGCGACATAAATTGACTAAACGTTGCAGCCGCTGCCAACTGAGGATACAAATCTACCATAGGCGATTTATACTCCGGGGATGGAACCGCAAGTTTAACCTTCTTAGGAGACTCAGGAGATTTCTTCTCAACTTTTTTTCTGCATTTCGCTATAGCCTTAGTAATTATCTCTCCTGTTCCCCCACCAAGCACATTCAATACTAACGCAGGCATATCAATCTTGTCCTGGTGCCGCAAAGATTGCCTATAAAGTTCTTCAAACAACTCTGCATCCTTATGTTTGGCCTGAACAGCAACTGAAGACAACTCCTCTAGGTACAGAAGTAACAATGACTCATTGGGATGGTCCTGTAGCGCTAGCGATCTCACCTTTCCTCTAACCTTCTGGAGATTTTGGGACGCAGGAGATTCCTGTCGCACGTCAGAACCCAGCTTGATTGACTTGCGCGGCGGCTCACCATCACTGTCACGCCCGCCTTGCTGAACCACTGGGGACGAAGCATCCTGAAACAAAATATTCGACATCAATGCCACGCCACACCGTTGGGACAACAACCTGCCCACACCCGTATGAGACCAACTGACTTCCTTTTTTAATATCGCCGCTTAAGTATGCCCAACTCTGGCAAATAGTACGAGTAATTCCTGAGGGTAGAAACTGGCGCAGCGCACCCCACCCGAAATAAGCGTCCTCACTGTTTGAAAAACTAACATTAGATAATTACCTTCAACGCCTGACCCGTCGGCTGACCTATTTCGTTAGCGACGATGATCGTGTGGTGCAACAGAAGTCCCGCGTGGGACATATCCTTCCCAGCCGCCGCTAGCACACTTTCCATGGATTCACCCGTGAGCCTCTTAAAATGAGAAGCCAGTTCATCAGGATCTAGGCTTTTGATCTCTTCGTCCTTCGATATCCTAGCAAAATCCTTCGGCTCACCAGATGTATTCAACCGTTTGAACAAAGGCACTAAACTCTTGCCCACTAGCGAGTGTCGCTTCTTCAGGACGGTAGGGCCAACCATCTGAAAGCCATAGAAAATAATGAAAAACCTTTATGCATATCATAAAACAACCCATTCGAAACGCCAACGCCGATAACACCGGACAAAAGGCGGAACACAATACTACGAGAACTAAACGTATTTACCAAGGCGTTACATCATCGTAATCACTGCCACCAACTACCATCAAGCCGAATACGTAACAAACACAATACAGCGCCCACGCACTCCCCTAATGTACGCCTACATGCATGCAAACAACTCTATCCGAAGAAGGAATGCGGGAAATGCGCGGAACGCTAGCATTCGCCCCCATTGCAAATTATATTGCAAGCACGCACCTTACTGACAATAGCTAAACTTGTACAGCCACAACCGCCTACATTCGAAATTCAACTCCTGTATAAACGCTGGGGAAGGGTTTGGAACCCCCACTTTAGAATCCAAGCCTTACAAACACCATAGCTACATCCACCACTCTCACAACTGCAATCCAAACTCTATATGGGCCTATCACTCGCCCCCTAGCTCTACACACCACTCACCTCCTACAGAAGTGCTTGCAGCCAGCAAACGCTTAGAACTGCGAATTAAGCTCTATCATACGCACCCCCAAAAGAAGGGACTTGCAGCTAGCCAACGCTCACAACTGCAAATTAAGCTCTATCATACGCACCCCGAAAAGAAGGGGCTTGCAGCTAGCCAACGCTCACAACTGCAATTTAAGGTATCCAGAAATACTAAACACGCACAACAGAAACTAGAAAAATACGAGAAATGCCACGCAGAGAACTTACCATAAAAGAGGAAATCGAACTGAAGTGTACCCGACGGGAGCGAAATACCGAATGAGGCGAACAAAGGGCCGCTCATTTTAAAAGCAGGAGTCTCGACGATAGAAGGCGCTGAGGGTGGAAAACGTTGACTCGTTGTATATATTGGTGAAGATAACCAGTAGGCCCATATTCACAAAGGGTGATCATCACGTGATTAAGACTTAGACGCGTGTAACTTCGTCAAATGCATGGTGGAAGTGTGTGCATTTAGTAAAGTTACACGCATCTAACATGTCTAAGTCTTAGTCGCGCAATGATCACCCTTTGTCATGTTTGTGAATACCACCCCTAGAGTCTTGATATCTACCACTTGGAGCCTCCACCTGAGCCCGAGGTTTCTATGTCTGCAAAGGACATTGGGACGAATGGTAGGTCGACCCGCGACCTAATTTCTTTCTTAAAGTCTCATCTCGAATTCCCTTCGAAATTTGAATTGCCAACATATTTTCCTCTCGATCACCGAAATCACAAAATTTCGCCAGTCGGCGGAGCTCCGTGATGAACTCTGCTATTATTATGGTTTCCGATCTCAAGATCGGAAACCATATTGTGTTTCAACTTGTCACATTGCCTAAACCAATGATCAGATGCACCACAGAAATAACAGCCCCCACTATTACCCGCGCTCCTACCCCTACTGAAGGAACGCCCCCTATAACCTCTGCCTCTAGAACGTCCACCGAAACCATCCCCGAATGGCGACATAAATTGACTAAACGTTGCAGCCGCTGCCAACTGAGGATACAAATCTACCATAGGCGATTTATACTCCGGGGATGGAAGCGCAACTTTAACCTTCTTAGGAGACTCAGGAGATTTCTTCTCAACTTTTTTTCTGCATTTCGCTATAGCCTTAGTAATTATCTCTCCTGTTCCCCCACCAAGCACATTCAATACCAACGCAGGCATATCAATCTTGTCCTGGTGCCGCAAAGATTGCCTATAAAGTTCTTCAAACAACTCTGCATCTTTATCTTTGGCCTGAACCGCAACTGAAGACAACTCCTCTAGGTACAGAAGCAACAACGATTCATTGGGATGGTCCTGTAGCGCCAGCGATCTCACCTTTCCTCTAACCTTCTTGAGATTTTGGGACGCAGGAGATTCCTGTCGCACGTCAGAACCTAGCTTGATTGACTTGCGCGGCGGCTCACCATCACTGTCACGCCCGCCTTGCTGAACCACTGGGGACGAGGCATCCTGAAACAAAATATTCGACATCAATGCCACGCCACACCGTTGGGACAACAACCTGCCCACACCCGTATGAGACTACCAACTGACTTCCTTTTTTAATATCGCCGGTTAAGTATGCCCAACTCTGGCAAATAGTACGAGTAATTCCTGAGGGTAGAAACTGGCGCAGCGCACCCCACCCGAAATAAGCGTCCTCACTGTTTGAAAAACTAGCATTAGATAATTACCTTCAACGCCTGACCCGTCGGGTGACCTATTTCGTTAGCGACGATGATCGTGTGGTGCAACAGAAGTCCCGCATGCGACATATCCTTCCCAGCTGCCGCTAGCACACTTTCCATGGATTCACCCGTGAGCCTCTTAAAATGAGAAGCCAGTTCATCAGGATCTAGGCTTTTGATCTCTTCGTCCTTCGATATCCTAGCAAAATCCTTCGGTTCACCGGATGTATTCAACCGTTTGAACAAAGGCACTAAACTCTTGCCCACTAGCGAGTGTCGCTTCTTTAGGACGGTAGGGCCAACCATCTGAAAGCCATAGAAAATAATGAAAAAACCTTTATGCATATCATAAAACAACCCATTCGAAACGCCAACGCCGATAACACCGGACAAAAGGCGGAACACAATACTACGAGAACTAAACGGATTTACCAAGGCGTTACATCATCGTAATCACTGCCACCAACTACCATCAAGCCGAATACGTAACAAACACAATACAACGCCCACGCACTCCCCTAATGTACGCCTACATGCATGCAAACAACTGTGTCGGAAGAAGGAATGCGGGAAATGCGCGGAACGCTAGCATTCGCCCCCATTGCAACTTATATTGCAAGCACGCACCTTACTGACAATAGCTAAACTTGTACAGCTACAACCGCCTACATTCGAAATTGAACTCCTGTATAAACGCTGGGGAAGGGTTTGGAACCCCCACTTTAGAACCCAAGCCTTACAAACACCATAGCTACATCTACCACTCACACAACTGCAATGCAAACTCTATATGGGCCTATCACTCGCCCCCTAGCTCTACACACCACTCACCCCCTAAAGAAGTGCTTGCAGCCAGCACACGCTTATAACTGCGAATTAAGCTCTATCATACGCACCCCCAAAAGAAGGGGCTTGCAGCTAGCCAACGCTCACAACTGCAAATTAAGCTCTATCATACGCACCCCGAAAAGAAGGGGCTTGCAGCTAGCCAACGCTCACAACTGCAAATTAAGCTCTACCATACTCCCGCCATTTTTTTGAATTTCCCGCCTTATGACGTCATTGGTCACGTGACCTATGACGTCATCGGTCACGTGACCTTTGACCTTGACCTTGATGACCTTTGACCTTGACCTTTGACCTTGACCCAGCACCCCCTCAAGGCACCCCCTCAAATGAGGGTCGAAAACGACATACTATACTACTTACCAGTGCGGAGATATTTGACTTCAAGCAATCGTCATTTTCGGTAATTCTCGGTCGGAATTCTATCTGACCCGAAGAGTCGCGAAACATGTCCTATTGAACACGTTGTCACGTTCACCCCTCTCACCCAATCGCTTTGAAATTTACGGTACACTGAGATGAAAGGTAGCTCTCAATGTCCTATAAATATCAAATCATTATCTTGTACCAGTGCGGAGATATCTGACTTCAAGCAAGGGTCATTTTCGCGCATTCTCGTTCGGAATTCTGACTGAGGCGAAAAGTCGGAAAACATTTCCTACTTCAACACATTGTCACTTTCACCCCTCTCACCTGATCGCTTTGAAATTTAGAGTACTTCGAGAGGACAGGTAGCTCTCTGTGTCCTGTAAATATCGAATCATTATCTTGTACCAGTGCGGAGATATGTGACTTCAAGCAATCGTCATTTTCGGTAATTCTCGGTCGGAATTCTATCTGACGCGAAAAGTCGCGAAACATGTCCTACTTCAACACGTTGTCACTTTCACCCCTCTCACCCGATCGCTTGGACCATTTGAACACCAGTGTGATATCTTAGAACACCAGTAGAACACCTCGAATGAAACACTTATGGAACACCAGAACACCTCAATAACATGTCCATGTGTTCAAAAGTTGAACGGACGTGTTAACGTGATATTTGTTTCAGTCAATAACTTACACACTGTGGTTTGCCGAAGTAATTTTTTCTATTGAAATTAATTTCTTGAACAAAATACATCACTTTCTACGAAAAATATGTATTTTAGTGTTTCTGCTGGGCTAATATACGATAGTGTTCAGAATCGGACGCCAGCGTCCGACGATTTGACAGTGCGAAAAGTCGGAAAACAGGTCCTCCTTCAACACGTTGTCACTTTCACACCTCTCACCCGATCGCTCTGAAATTTACAGTACTCCGAGAGGAAAATGGAAAATTTGGAAAATGGAAAATTGAAAATGTGTTTTCAGTCAAAACTCATTTGAAGTTTTTCAGTTGTTTTTCAGTTAGAAGTTGGTGGTTGTGAGGTTCGGTTTTCAGTCAAAACTCCCATTTTTACCCTACTTCCCTGTCACTCATGTCACTCTCCTCGCTGCTGATTGGTCATAGTAAATTCCGTAGTATTATAATGAGATGGCCTACTTGGAATTCCATTCATAAACTGTAGTGCTGCCGCCATACGTGAAATACAGGAACTATCGATGTGCAGTTACTGCAGAGCGCGCGTACATCGCTTTAAAGCCTCACAGTATTGAATTTTACGCCATTTTCAAAGTGTTAGGACTGTGCAGATAGAAGTCTCATAGCGTCGTGAAGGTCCCCAAAATGCTTGCCTGATACTTACTTCAAAGAATCAAGACCTAGTTTTCAGCACACAACGAAAAAAGTGCAGGCAGAGCTCTAATGCATTCAGATAGAGTATAGTACATTTTACACAACACTAACGTCGGAGGATGTAAGCACTTTCTGAATTCAATACAGTGAGGCTTTAACTTATCAGTGGAGAATGTAGCCTATGCAAAGGTCACATATTCTTGCACTTACAAACTGGCGGATCATTGGAGCTATCAGCAAGCATCTGTGTTTTCTGTTGTTGCTTACTACAGGTGTCCGGAGGCCGGGTGTGAAGAGGGGATTCATGAGCACGCTGGTGATTCAAATTTTACTGTACGCATTGTCAGAATATCCGGTCTTGAGCTGATAGCAGAGGATTCATTCACAAAATCATGTGTGGCTCTCTACAGGGTGTTTCAAAAAAAGTTGTCATCTCTAAAATATCTCCTAGAACCCAAACCAGTGAATATTTTTGGCTCAGATTTGGTATGTAGATAGGTCAGGATGTATGAAGGTGCTGGAGAAATTTTGGTTCCGACCACTTCATGCGCGGATGAATGAGAGGCCTCGGACTGAGCAGGCGAAAAACGCAAAAAAACCAAAGATCAGAAAGCAATGAAACATTTATTTCATTTGCTGCGTACAGAATTTGCCAGGCATGCCAGGATTACTGGAATCTACCTTTCACATATATACAGAAATATTCATGGGTTTGGGTTCTAGGAGATATTTTAGAGATGACAACTTTTTTTTGAAACACCCTGTAGTGTTCATGATAATGGGGCAGATTCTTGAAAAGTCACCTACGTTATGTCAAAAGACACTTAGATAACCTCAGAATATTACCATTTTATTCACATAACAGCCTATACAAGGGCCAAATGCACTAGAAGTCATCCGATTTGGCACATTTTGGCATTTCATGCGCTTGCGTGTGGAGATAGGGCATTCATGATGAGTGCTCACATTAGAAGGTTTGTATTCGATATTTCCTACCATTCCTGGCCGAGTTTTTATATTTGCTTCAGTGAAAAATATTGAGATTTTGTCAGACTCCTGTACGAATTGTCAGTCAAATGAAATTTCCCTCTGTACGCGTTAAAATGTGTGTTCTTCGTTTATATTCGCCAGCTAGCGAAAATAATCTCGTACCTCGCTTCTCGTAACGTTCACTGGTATCCTAAATAACGAGTTAATAAAAGCACTGCAGTTGGAGGATGGCAGGAGCGATACCAGTCCTTTTACGGTTATTACGGGGACGTATGATCTGTTTCAAGCAAAGAATCCGTCTCCATGTTGATGTTCCGTAGCAGCAGACAGCCCAACCCCCGGGAGCCCAACACGTTCCTTTTTGTATGCAGTATTATTTCGATATATCATACCTCCCATGTTTCCTCTTCTTGTGTGCCGCCAGTCCCTGCCTATCGGCAAACCGGGAGCCACATGTGTCACAAAGGTGAAGCTTCATCCCCGTGTGGGAGTCCAGATGGTCAGCTAGCCTTTCTTAGAATGGAATCGTTTCCCACAGACGGCGCAATCATATCCTTTCCCTGACTGATGATGCTGCAGGGTCGGATCCAGGGTTGGCAGAAAGGGGGGCGTAGCTCAATCGCGGCGGTGAGCACCGAAAGGGCGAATCGCAAAGGGGGGCCTGGGGCCCCTCCCCTAGAAAAATTTGACAAGTTAAGTGCTCTTAGATGCATTTTCCTGGCATCTGAGATCAAAATACTCGATATTATTCATGCTAAAACAATCATTGCTCTACCAAAAATAGGGGGCATACGCCCGCACGCCCCCTGGATCCGACCCTGTGCTGGGTGACCATGCGAGATAAGATTGCTTTTGAGGACAGCCTATCTCCGCAGACCGCACACAAAGGTGGGTATCACGTGGTTGGGCTCCCGGGTGTTGGGCTGTCTGGCCATCATCACATGGTTGCCTATTCCCTAAAGCAGTCCTTGAAATAAGACAATGGGTATGTCCTTGACATGTTGGACATCTTGGAGCGATATGTTGTATGCGAAAATGCATTGCAGTTTCCGCTTCCGCGTTCCGCAATCCACATTCCACGTTCCGCAATCCACATTCCACGTGTCAAGCTGCGTTTAGCTGACACGCGGAAGCGAAAAATGCAATGAATTTTCGCATACAACATTTCTCTTACGCCGGGGATTCCGCGCCCCTATACCGCATTCCGCGTGTCAGCTAAACGCAGCTTTAGCTAATATAATAGTGGTCCCATGGCGAATTTTGGCGGATGAAAAATTGTAGGTCTTCGTGGACTGTCGTCTATGTTGGCAGTGATTCTCTGGCTCCGTGATCCTATGCAAAACACATTAATGCTAAATATCGCAGCTTGCTTGTGGAGGGAATGTCGCACACTTCATTTTCGCCCTTGTCGTGGGAAAAAGTCGCCAGTGGGATAGTCCCATATATATGCAGCTAAAGGGCCAGTCCCGTAAATCTTTATTCATCAACATTCATTCTATCTACCACCCAGGAAATCCTCACACCAATCTAATAAACCGTAGACAGGGGGCTCTTAGTACTAGAGGTGTTCATTTTCTTATGTTAATGTTATTTGTTGTACTCCGAGGCCGAAAAAAGGCAGATTTAATCACCAATATTGCAAACAAATAAGACCGACAATGCGTGGAGTACTTCAACTATACCAACTGGCAATGCGTACAGTCGCTCCGACTGACCTAGCTAGAAAATACTGACAATTCGTACAGGGTTTTTTACAAAATGTCTTTTTATCTTGCACCAAGGGCGTCTAAAGCAAAGCCTACTATGTACACATGTGCAGTATTACCTGGGCCAAATATGAGTAGAAGTAGAGGCAACTATGTGCCACATTTCACTCAAAAATTACAATTTTGCATCAGAACGGGAGCAATTTCATGCAAACATGGCCATTGCTTCACATTGCAAAGGCTATGTAAAACGAACCTATGGGGTACTGTGGGCACATTACATAATGTTCACATATCGCAGCAAATCATTGGCTATCCAGCTTTCCTTCCGAATCCGAGTCTACAAATGATTTTGTGAATGCATCGTCTGCTATCAGCTCAAGACCGGATATTCTGACAATGCGTACAGTAAAATTTGAATCACCAGCGTGATGAGTCTTTGGTCTTTATGTCCTATGATCTAAATCACGATGCCAGTGTTGTACACCATTTCTTGATGAAAGCCAACTAACATCCTTCTGTCAAAACAACACTGATGGCCATGTGGAAGGTAGATTCCAGTAATCCTGGCAAATTCTATACGCAACAAATGAAATAAATGTTTCACTGCTTTCTGATAAATCTTTGGGTTTTTTTTTCATTTTGCACCTGCTCAGTCCGAGGCCTCGTATTCATCCACGCATGAAGCAGTCAGAGCCAAATTTCTCCAGCACCTCCATGCATCCTGACCTATCCACGATACCAAATTTGAGCCAAAAAAATTCACGAGTTTGGGTTCTAGGAGATATTTTAGAAACTTTTTTTGAAACGCCGTGTAGAAAGAGGGTTCAATTCCAGGACTCTGAAGTGTGGGTTGACAAGTCTGTTTGCCAGTTTTTCTGACATGTTCACTCATCAAATTTTGACAAAATCAGCTATAGCTGAAATCCACAGAGCTGAAACCTTGAAGGTCGCAAAGCAATGATCGTACTGTGGAATGTGACATATGGGCGGTTATCAGTGCAAAAAAGAGACGTCGAAACGAGAACAGAGAGGTTGCGAAACGAGAACAAACTACCATGTAGAAAATGTTTATGTTGCGAAACGAGAACAAACAACCATGCAGGAGACACTTTTTCTGTAAGACGAAGAAATTGTTTTGCATAAAGAATATATCTTTAATACATCATAACATGTCTTGCATGGAGAAAATGTTTATGTTGTTGAGCACAAACAATCTACGAGACGAAACGAAGACAGCATGCACCACGAAAAGACGTTGCGAGACGAAGACAACAGGTGGCGCTCGCGTCACTTTTTTCTCATTGTTGTTGGCGACATTTTCTAAAACCGTGATATTCATGATATTCCATGCATTTTTATGTCTTTATCATGTCTTTTTAGCCGAAACGTCAATCACAGATGGTGATACTGATAGGTGGTCATGATGGTAGGCCTAGGTGATCAGCATGGATAATATTGCAGAATTTTGAGATGGATGTCGCCAACAACGAGAAAAAAGCGACGCGAGCGCCACCTGCTGTCTTCGTCTCGCAACGTCCTTTTCGTGGTGCATGCTGTCTTCGTTTCGTCTCGTAGATTGTCTTTGCTAAACAGTGACTGGATAAAAGACGCATATTCAACAGAATAACCACCCCCATCTCACATAAGTGGGCGGGACGTTCTAATACCTGAAGTGATGTTACAAGTCCGATTCTACAGTATTCTTTATGCAAAACAATGTCTTCGTCTTACAGAAAAGGTGTCTCCTGCATGGTAGTTTGTTCTGGTTTCGCAACCTCTCTGTTCTCGTTTCGACGTATCTTTTTTGCACTGATAACCGCCCATAGTGACAGATATTTTCCCTAGCCAGTATTCTTCAGAGCCCAATATTCTCAGTGTACCCATCTCACTGCGAAGCAGAGCAAATGTTTGCATCGACTGATCTTGCCAAGGACAGTGACAATCCAGAGGAATCGGAACCAGTCATTGTTGGTTCAGGCCTCTGGGCGGCTTGATATACATGTATGAGTAGGCCTAGGCCGATGTGTGGATTAGTTGTAACGTCGACAACAGTGGCTTGGCATAGAATGATGGGATGTGGACACCCGAACCATGGAGGGGCGTACCTCTCCATGGTTCGGGTGTGTTTGATATATACGCTCCGAGGCGCGGTTTGTTCGAGCCTGCCCGGGCCCACATTTGGGGAAGTGCAAAAAGCGCAACAGGGGCGACGTCGTGAATCCATCACACTCGGCTTGAGTCAGCACCTGGGAAACCAGGCGGCAGCGTAGTGTGACGTATACACCAAACTTAGATTATGCCCGCAAATAATAATTGCACGCTCTGCTCACTCAATTCCACGCCTTATACTTCAGTTTCATCGTTCCTCATGCGTTCCAGCCTCAAACACGCCTTAGTCGTGGAGCACAGGCCATTTTTTATCATTTTTTTACATAACCATATCACATTTGAAGTCAGTTTGCTTCGCATGGCGTCCAGGAACATGAACCTGCTCACATACTGTGGACCAACAACAGAGACGACATCAGCTGTTCCAACTGGTTTCTCAACCACTTTGTAGTACTAGATAGTTGATGACCAGACCTATGATAAGTGGTCCAGACACCACCCCTACCTCCCGGGTGTGGATTCACAATCCTGTGTAAAGGACCGACACAGGAAGCTCCTAGCACCATGGAGAGGGCTGTAAATCGTCACCAAGAGATTTCAGCTGGCCAATGGCCTACCGTGTGTAACTTAATAAAGGGTAGAACATACCAAACCAAAGCACGAACTTTTGTTTTTCCACCGGTTGTGGTGTACCACGACATGCGTCAAATTTCCAATTTCAAATTTTGGGGATTTGAACATGATGGACATTTTTGAAGACTCTCAATGTCTCTTGAACTGTGATGAAAGTGCGTTCCCTGTGTGTGTCAGAACAGGTCGTGTTAGTGCTGCAAAAGGTGTCTGAAGTGTATATATTTTCGGAAATTCGAACAGGTCACAAACTACAACATTAGCTTGTTTTAATGCTGCAGGTGATTACATTCCACCCGTGGTAATATTCCCTGGGAAAAGGTTACAGTCGTACCTTTTAGAAAGAGCTGACCATTTCTGTCACGGCATGAGTCCGAACGGGTGGATGGATTCGGAAGTATTTTTTGAGTACATTGCGAATCATTTCTTCCCAACAGCAAAGGGCTTGGGTATCAAATTCCCGATCATTTTATTCGTTGATGCCGATGGCCAAGCATCATAGAAAGCTGTTGGATTTGCTGAGGTCGACATTTGGCCGGCAGTCCAAGGGGAGATCGACCAGTAAACGTGCTAGTGGTCACCAACGCAAACAGAGCCGGAAAGTTAACTTTGGGTGACGTTTACATGGCGACGAGAAAGACGACCAGGAATATCAGATCTGCACCCAAGTGAAGGTGCCACTGGGTGACAAAAACACCATTTCCCTCGGCATAGAAACGTCTTCTGAATATGTTGTTTTGGACGCAGGGCAAGTGCGTAAGTCGTTTATACTTGTTATGTACAAATTATTTTACAGATGGTGGCCGTCACGAAAACACGACAAACGCCGAGTCTATACTGAAGGAGCATGCAAGGCAAATCAGGAAGGAACTCGAAGGGCTTAAGGCAGCCCTGACACGAAAATAGAATGGAAAAATGGAAATCAGAAATATTCAATGATTCTGGCAACTCGTCAGGTGGGAACAAGTTATGAACTTATAGACCTTTTTAAGAACAATTACAACTTTGAAAAGTACCTCATATCTGTAAACAAAACAGTTGTTTCAAAAGAGCAAGACAACACTAGGAATAAGTGCACATGATTTTGCAGAATTCGTCAACAATGTTCTGCAAATGATGTAAGAAGATGAAGAACATTTCTTTATCACCAGATGCAGTAGGTATAAAAATAAAAGAGCTATATGCCTACTCTATCAAGAAACTGGTGAACTGTGTAAAACTTTTACCCCTCTAATGGCCATGGTAAGTTTGTATGGCAATTTTCGAATGAATTTTCTGATTGCAAGATACAGCTGCTTCAGGCACTGTACTTCGGCTATCATAGCTCATGAGATTTTAAGGGATGCACTGGACCTGGTAACTACTGATCACAGTATCGCACTGTAAAATATTTTCAGTAGTCAGTCTTATATGTTTGTTTCTCATTTTCATATTTTCTCATGTAATAATAATATCAGTATGTATACAATGATTTTGATTATGCTTTTAAAATGTAACAGTTACGTTGACCAGTCAGCCTAATCGACCTTTATGAGAACGTTGTGTTGCCCCAAGAGCGGAAATAGGAAAGGCCATTTTCGGCCAAGGTGAATACATATTGGCACTTTCTGCCAGAAAGATGGAGGTCGATCTCATTACATGGAAGTCTATGTCGCCAGAGCAAAGACAGCTTCACATAAAGAAGGTGCTGAGGGGCAGTCATGAAGACGAATTGGCTGTCCTAGTTGTAACGAGAGGCTTGCAAGTCCAGCCGGAAGACTGTAAGGAGCACCTTACCGACATGCCGGTATTGGTCATCCAATTACATGTACCTTGCCATTCAACCATGCAATGACCAGGTTTTATAATTCCTTATTATAAACATCGCTAAATCGCCAGCACTGGCACACCTCCCAATTGATATTATGTAATGTTAAGAGATTCGCTGTGATTGACCTTTCCTGAGCTCCTCATAACTTGTGTCTATTTTTAACGCTGGGAATTCCATGGCTGACGTGATCATGTGTTCCCCAGCGCTATTTATAGAATTTCCCGCGATTCTGCCTTGTACCGGCGCATGCGTACTTATACTTTCCTATTCGCGCCATCTATCGACAAATTTATAAACTATTATTGCAACCTGCCACCTATGATTGAGATATTGAACTAACGAATATCCGTGGTATCCGTGAGTTCCCTCTAGAGTCCCTTTAATGATACAGCTTGAGGCCCGTGATTGTACGTTTGTAGTGGAAGGGGAAAGGTTGTCAGTTGTATTCCCACTGTTATGCGCTCATTCAGATTCCTCGGTTTTATTGGGAAGGACCGGCGATAAGGGTGTATTGCGCATGCCCACAAAAGGTGGTTTTACACTTGATACCGTGGGTCTTCGAAAGCCAATTCATGTTTATAGGCTCTCTTTCAAGAAAGCTTAATGTTCCTATGATTTTCAGGGTACCATCATTGACGTGATAAGTTTGAATGCTATTGATCAAAGGTTGCAGTTTATAGATGCCTGTGTCGCAGATTCCAAGAACTCCAAGAGGAAGTCTAACCTTCTTAAAGTATTTGTCTGGTTTTTGGCAGCCTTACCTCATGCCACTTCCTTACTAACGTGTTCTCCTAATGACGTAAGAGGCTTCCTTGTCTGGAAGGACATGGACGGCAAAACAAAAGTGCACAGTATTGATTGTCAGTATTTAGGCACGAAGGGAGTGTGCCCCTGTCAATGCCTGTATTTGTCACACTCGTATGGCCTCTGCCTCTGTTGTGGGCATCCAGTGGATCAGAAGCTGGCCAGTATTTTTGAAGAAAACAGCAGAGGCAGCTCCTGGTGTGTAAATGTGCAAGATGGTAACCCTGCGAAATCTCCTTTAGTAAAGGCATACATGTATGTTAAACACATTATTATGGAGCAAGCAAGGGCTCAGGTCGTGCCAAAGCAAGCCAAGCCTATGTTTGTTACAAAACTGCGTCGAGTGGCAGGTTATATTGATAGGGAAATAGCGAGACCTGACGTCTCTAAAAGGCAGATGTTTATTCTCCTCAGAGATCAGGCCTTTTTCAAGCTACAGTTTTTTGTGGAGGATAGGGCAGGGGATTTGGCGAGGTTGCCCAGCCAAGCCGTAAGGGCCTTGCCGGATAATTCAGGTCTCGCTGTTTCCCATACTTTCTCCAAAACATTAAGGGGCAATGATGGAAAATGCAATACGTTTGTTATAAAGAAATGTGAGGATCAGCTCCTTTGCCCTGTTCTGGCCTTGGACAGATACTTCAAATGGCGTAGCAGTCACAGGGTTGACATCTCGGCTGGCAATATTTTCCCGCCTGCCTCGGAATCTGGCAAGGTTTTGAACGACTCGGTATCCTACTCAACTACGCATTCACGTTTGGTGGAGTATCTTACCACGCTCGGCATCCATGATGGCGAGACGCCGCATAGTTTAAGAGCTGGATGCGCGATAACCCTTAAGCTTTCTGGTGCTGCCAAGTCAGATTCCGATGCGATGAAGGATGTGGGGTGGTTCACCACAGCATGATTATGATTATGTGATTATTACTCAAGAAGTAGTTTTTGGGGTAACGCCAGTAAAGACGGCGCAAGGTTTGTGTGACTCTACAGTTAATGCCGATTTAATCGAGAAAAGCAACGCCACGTGCGCCTCTTTTGACAGTTTCCCGCAAGCCTTTTAGACAGATGTGAAGGTGTTCATGTAGGTCCTGTGGTTTGGCGTTGGTTTGCAGATGAAATATGATAGCGTTTGAAGCTGTAAAGCTGTGCTTATATTTACCCCGAGCAGGGGAGTTCGTCATGTATTCGGCTGTGTTTTCCTCCGTTTTTGTAATAAAATTGGGTTGTATTTTGTGCTTCAATGTGGCGTGTGGTGTGTTAGTTTTTTCGATTTAGAGTGTGGTCAGTCATTGGTGTGTTGGGATTGTTTTGGGGAGTATTGAGGGTAGGGAAGAGAGGGTAGGAAATGCAATGTAAGATTGAGCGGCGCGGCCATAGTTCATTGGTTGCGCGCCGCCATTCCCAGGGAATGTTCGATCTCTCCCAATACTCCTCATGCGGGATGATAGATGTCACTGAGGATCTCCTTAGACCCTCAGTGACATCTAGCGGAGCGCCATGAGCTCATGGTCATTCTTTAGCCAGCTTTCGATGGCGTGTCGGATTTGTCGAATGTGGTTGCAAATGGGTGTCCGAGGCCAGGTTGAGGGTGCCCCTCCCCCCGCAGGGTGAAGGCGGCCTAAGTTTCCCACCCTCCCTTCAGAGGTGATCCTTGGTTTGTCTATCATCCATTCCCCAGGGAATGTTCGATCTCTCCCAATACTCCTCATGCCAGATGACACATGTCACTGAGGATCTCCTTAGATCACATGCCCCAATTTTAAAATGAGTCAGCCACGAAGCGACCAACAGTGAATGGTAGGTAACTGCGGGTCGTGAGAACACTAATTACTTTCACCAAAGTTCTACTACCAACATACCACACGTCATGGTGGAAGGCATCGAATAGACCCAATCAAATCAATCTTCCAAAACATGTGGTTGTGATTGAAGCATGGAGTGTGGACTTATGGCACCAGTGAAAAACCTGGTGACCGTGAAGCTGCTCTTGCTTTCAATGATTTCTTGACAAAACATGTCCGTGAATATGCTGCAAACATGATTCGAAAGGCATATCGAAAGTACAAGGGCATAAAGTACCGACCAAGAAACCCTATAAAATGCTGGAATATTCAATATGCTGACCTTCATAATGAGTGGCTCTGTTCGCTGATTGCACTCTCCTGCTGGGAAGAAAAACAGTCAAGATACCGTTGCAGAATTGACCAGAAAGAATGGAAGCTGGAAGATGTTCTGGGAAATGATCTTTAGGCTGCGTCAGCAAGTACTTCTACTCTGTGTGGATGACAAATCAATTATCCCGTTAAGATGACAAACCTTGGCCCATATTTTCAAAGCAAGTTCTAACTGAAGAAGCGCTTCACACGCTGCTATGTGAAGTGGAGTTCACTCTCAACGAACGTCCAATTACTAAAGTGTCTGATGTTCATAATGACTTGGAAGCCCTTACCCCCAATCATTTACTTCTTATGAAGCGCTGCCCAAATCTTCCACCAGGTTTGTTTGATAAACACGATAACTATGCAAAACGTAGGTGGAGGCAGGTACAATATTTAGCTAATTTATTTTGGAAGCGTTGGTTGTCCGAGTACCTTCCTTTACTGCAAGAACGCCAGAAATGGAATCGGCAAACTAGGAATATGAAAGTAGGAGATGTCGTTTTAGTAGTTGATAGCAGTGCATCAAGAAATTCTTGGCCAATGGGTGTTGTGTTAGAAACGTTTCAGGATGTGAAAGGAGATGTACGAGTTGTCAAAATAAAAACGAAGTCAGGAGTATTGACGCGTCCCATCACAAAGTTGTGTACATTGTTGGAGTTGGACTAGTAAGCTTAGGTAGCCACCATGTGACAGGTCTACATACGAATGATTTGTCGTGTTCTTCGATTAAGTAGACGCCAAAGGGCGTCTTAAGATTTTTTGACTGTCGATGTCATGAGACTTGATTGTCGCTAATTAAGTGACTTCTGTATTGATTGTATAATAATTGGGTCCAATTATGGTGGGCGGGGTGTAGAAGCCACTTAGTTTACCCTATTTGAATTTCCCGCTCTGGTACTTTTAAGCTTAGTCATGTGACATGGCCTGACCATGTCACGTGGGTCATGTGACTTTGGTGCTGCTCACTTTGAAATGCTCTCTTTTCGCTGGGCCCTCTTGCAGGGTAGACATGTTTTTTTCTAGTGGGAAGTTTTGATGTTTTTACCAGTTTTGCTAGTGTTTATGTACTTCAAGTTTCTCTGGAAAAGGACCCTAAGTGTGTAATATGTTGGGTGAGTACCATGATGTATGTTGCTGTGAAGTTTGACAGTAATATTTTGGCGTTTTTCTGGCCTGTGTTTTCCTGGCCGGCCCACTTGGCCTTTCTAATGCATCGCTGTGTATGATGTACGTGCACTGACAGGCGTGGTTATCTGCGTCTCATGTTACAAGACCTTTCTGAACCTTTCTTCGACTTGGTTGGCTTCTTCATCCCTCCTGCCCTGGGCCTCAGTTAAATATCACTTGACTGATTAAGGTCAAGCGTTTGCAAATTAGTGTAAATGTCCTGTAAATGTCATTCTTCGCAGTATATGTCTGTCATGTTTGTCCTCACTGCTAGGCTTCAGATCGTGGGACAATAAAGTGGACAGGTCATTATTGTTTCTCACCATACCCCCACCCTATTATCTTCAACTTCGGACTTAGTCATTTTTTCCGAGTTCAGGAGTGGACAGGTAAGTGGGAATTTAGAGTATATGTACCAAATTTCAGGTCAATACCACCTGCGGTTACGAAACGTGCCACTTAAAGGCAAAATTTTGAACTTTGACCTCTGTGACCTTGAAAAGTAGGTCAAATCAAAAACCTGTTATTTATGTAATGTACCCTCATTAGATACACCTATGATAAAAATTTGGAAGTGATCCAGTCATTAGTTCAGCAGTTATTGCACTTTTTGTGTTTTTGGTTTTCGCCACCTGGTGGCCAAGCTAAGAGTCGAATCGGACCGAAACTTGGTGTCATAGGTCATCTGACCTAGGGGTATATATGTACCAAGTTTCAGATCAATAGCTCCAGCGGTTACGAAACGTGCCCTGCTAACGGACAACGACGACGGACGACGGACGCAGACCCACGACAAGAGCTCACTCCAGGTGAGTTAACAAGGGCAATACGTGAACTGATAATGAGGCATTATGCAATCACTCCGCCCAGCGTTGGTGGTGTTCTTTATTCCACATGATTTACGAGGGTATGTAAGCAGATAAAAGGTCAGTTTGTTTTAGTTGGTATATTGTGAAAATGGCAGCGAGACAACACCCTAGACAGGGAGGAAGGCCAACATCAGCCTCAACAAGTAGCTGCACCACGACAAAAGCTCACGGGTGAGCTAAAAATCCATTCCTTTAACAATACATGACACTATCGGTGTAAGTTTACAAACAATGTAATTGTACAGTTTGAATTGAATAAATGTGTTAATCAATACATGATTTCGAACAATAATTCAATACCATTGTGTTCTGATGAAGGGATAATGCTCAATGAATATGAAACACATTTCCTTTGAAAAAATTCTTTTGTCGCCTGGTGACGGTTGGTATAAAATATCAGTTGGTATAAAATGTTGGTAGCAGGTTGACATGCAGACAATAGTATTTCCTGTACATTTGACTTCACATTGGACAGTCAGACGTGCCCTAACCATAACCACGGTGCACAATCAATACTGCCGTACAGCTGCGGGAGAAAGTTCCGGTCACATAGTCATACGCTTGGCAAAGCTGAGATGCCAAATTACTATAAATACCATTGCTAAGAGCAAAATGATAACCTAGGTGAATGAATACACTAAAAAAGGCTAGGCCTAGCTGCTGCAATATCTCCCAGAAATTCGCAGGAGAACGCATCGAAAATCGGCAATTTTAAAATGAACTGTACGGCTGCGGGAGAATTAAGACTGTACGGTCCAGGAGCGCTTGTTCCTACGGCATTGAAGTATACGCTGCAGTGAACTGTGGACCACCACGGGGTCGTTATACACGGCCCTGATACAAGAGATTTATGTCCAGAGGTGGAGACATCCAAAATGTTGGAATCAATTCGAATATTTTTTTTCTGAAGCAAGCGCTCCCGCACCGTACAGTCTAATTCTCCCGCAGCCGTACAGTTCATTTTAAAATTGCCGAATTGCGATGCGTTCTCCTGCAAATTTCTGGGAGATATTGCAGCAGGATGCCTTTTATAGTGTATCATTTTGCCCTGAGCAATGGTATTTATAGCGATTTGGAACCTCACTTTCGCCACGTGTTTGTCACCGGAACTTTCTCCCGCAGCTGTACGGCAATATTGCAAACGACGGTGACATTTTGACCAGGCAAGCTGTAGGGGAGACCGGGGCACCTTGAGCCACTTTTTAAATTTTGGCCCCTGGACTTTTTGCTTGTGTTGATTGAGCCATCCTAACACATCCATCATCCAGTTTGGTTTGTTGGCTAACTATTGCCATTGAACGTTTTGGGCTTTTGTAATAATAAAGCAATGAAACGGGCAAGTGAAAAAAAGAATTTTCCTGGCTCAGCCTGCCCCGTTACCGGGGTAGTTTGAACCAAGCAGTGGGTCACATTGAGCCACTCAATGAAATACAATAATTAGGCACAAAAATATATTTAAAACCATAAAATAGTTTACTGAATGAACACTATGAACAAGTTGATTTTTAACAAGGCCTACTGGCTCCAAATTTGGACCTGGTAGTAACCATGGCAACTGAGGACTGAAAATAACATTTAAAGCTCCTACCCTCCAATCAAAATCCTCCACTACCATGAAGTTGCTTGTCGTAGACTACAGTGGAATAAACTGGAATCAGCTCCTCCTATAAACAGTCATTTGGTCATAGGCAACTGATCTAAACACAATTTCAATTTAACCACTAGTGTATTGCAAAGTTCAATGTGCCCCGGAATGGGTGGCTCAAACTGCCCCGGCACGTATTTTATTACAAATTTGGCCTTGCTAGCTTCATGCATGAATCCACATCACTGACAGTTTCAACACAGGAGCACAGTTCCATGTTGCTTTTAAACATTAATCACTTGGACCTACAGCTCCTCTAGATAATTAATAGCTATCTGAATACCAAAAAAACGATAAACTCACTTTTAGGCCTCAATAAATTTGAATTGTGATCAATCAAAACTGGTAGCACAGAATTTACATGTGGTATTCTGGCAAGGTAGCTTAGCAACCGAGGTATCTTCAGTAAAAAGGTGAAAAGTTATCCTGCATCTGTTAAAAAATTATTCAGGGTTAGGGTTAGGGTGAACGTGTGTTCAATGTGCCCCGGTCTCCCCTACGTCGTTTTACAATCCATCCGTGGAACCGACCACCAATGTTTCGTCTTAGCTTTTTCGCCAACTGTCAATGTCCCAAAAAGGAACAAGCATTTTCCATCAATCTGTCGATTAGCCGAAGGAATTTCAAGAACGAACAACTTCAATCCCAGGGTCAATTTTTATCCTACCTTACCGGCATCCTTTATGTTCTGTTGAAAAGGCAGATTCGAGGCAGAAGTAAGTAAGTGTAGAATGAGCTTGTTCCTCTCTCTTTTTCTTCGTCCAGAATTCGTGCAGAGGCGAAACAGAGTTTCTTCACGTGACGTCACATTCCCATGACGATACAATGCCGCCATATTGGCCGTCAAAATGTCACGTGACATCACGGCATGAACACAGCGTCAACACACAGATCGTGACTTAGAGGGCGTATTCGAATCCCTGCACTCGTGTTATCGACACGAGTGCGAGTCTCGAACGTCGAGAACTGACACGGGAACGGCGTTCGCTAACAAAATTTTCACTCCCCACTTTTTGGAGGGTGAAACGGAGAACACCGAGAACAAAGATGTCGGCCAATGTCATTGACGAGGAAATGTCGTAAGTTAATTTCGATAACACTTTGTGTCTTCCTTGAATATGAGACGTTTCTGCAGGCATTAATGTATGTAATGTGAGTTAACCCATGGATATAGTCACGATAGGAAAAAACGACCTTTCCTGCAACAAAAATCTGATTTTGCACAGGGACATAGCCCGCAGCATTACATCCGTCAGTGTTTAGCAAGGACACCCGATACCTGGCGCCACGCACTTCCGTGTTCGGAACCTCAACACGCGAACACTGCTCCTGGGTCACTCGAGAACAGGGATTCGAGTACTCCCAGAATGTCATGACGTGATGGTTTGACGCGTAGTGTCACTGGGATATATTCTGGCACGAAAATGATATCACCGAATAAGGACCGCAACCCGTTGCCTCAACAGGTGTCCCTAGTGGTTAAAACTTGAAATGAAAGTACCATCCAGGGGCCTGTTTCATAACGTGACTTTAAGCTAATGGTACCATTAACTCAGTGCATTTTCCATGTGATTAAAGGTACCATCTGCTTAAAGCACATTATGAAACAGCCCCATGCAGGTCCTGATCAATTTCCCACACAAAAGGCATCCTTTGTATTGGACCTGGTTACGACGTGCTGCCATCTACCGTAGTTATGATACCCATTGGCCAAGGCCTTGTAGCGTGTTCGTTTACAAGCGCCGCGCTTCCACGAGTAAGCGCACAGCCTTCTTGTTAGTTCTGACGACACAACTCGCGCCTGGCCCAAGTGAGCGACCGTCTGAGCCGGTTAGTTCGGGAAAAGATGGCGGCAAAGCTGATTCAGCCAATCGAGAATGAAGAAATGCTTTGGCGCCATGACACTTTACTCGAACCAGTCGAGAGACCGTTCGTTTACTAGGCCCTTCATAGACACCGTGACACTTTACTCTAACCAGGCGCGACATCGTTCGTTTACTCCGCCTCACTGCGCATGCTCTACAATGCGCGATATCCAAGCTTTCCCAAGCGCGGTGCAAGTAATCGAACACGCTATTGGACGCAACGGAGCTCTTTCGGCAGCAACGGAACTCATTGGAGTGTAGTCTCGTGCCACAAGACTCTTGCAATTTCCAATAAATTTCCAATTTTAGAGTCTGGTCTATGGTTACTTTGACTTGTGTGACGATCATGGCGGACAATCTACTGACGATGACGTCACGTAGAACACAACTACACTGCACTGCATGCATGCATACATGCACAATCAATGCAAAAAGCATGATTGAAGCATGCGAATAAAACTACAGTATTTTGTAGCCCTTGCTGTCAGGCCTACCGCACTTTTTGTAGTATAATTTCCTCCCCAATCGAAAGAATATTAAACTTGTCTGAAATTCGAATGAAAGACACTATAAATTGACTTGACAACACAAAATGAGGCGATTCACATACCGGTACTAATTTCCACGCTTCAAGTTCTCTGGGCGCAGCCATATTCCTCCTGCAGCCTACGTCACTAACATTTGAGACCCATGATGCATTGGTAGTGACCAGCCAATCAGCGAAGCTCCCCTTATTTTTGAATCATCGGAATAAGGTCACTGACCCAATTACAATGAGAATTTTGTTCTATGCCAGGCCCTCGGTCTGACGACCTCGGAGTATGAACGAGGGGCCAGTTGCGCGAGACTAATTCCAGTGAAATTCTGAAAACATCACAGACACCGAAAAACCGCTAGCGAAAATCTTAATGCCTTTGTGACACAAGTGCGTGAATTGCAAGTGTGCGAGTTTATACCGCCGCGTGTTACAGAGCATTGGGATACTTCTGGCTTGAAAATGACATCACCCAGTGAAGACCATGTGATCCACTGCCTCAATAGGTCTGCCGTGGTCTGGAAAAACCCAGAGTTAGGACCATTTTTGGATTCACTAGGATTTACCTAGTGAAATGAAATGCTGCAAAAATATCAAGTACTGGTAGCTTCCGAGATATTTATATGCAGAAATCAGGCAGAACCTAGTAAGTCTCACATTTGGATACTCCTGATCAGGAAACATCTAGCAACTATCAGCAGCCTCCGGTTCAGTTATTTACGTCATTGTTCTGTGTAGAGGGTGGCTGATTCAGTCTGCAGTCATACTGGCGATGTCAAGTGTCTGAGATATTCTCATTTAAAATTGTACACTGGGTAGTTAATAATGAATTCACGTGAAAAAACTGATGCTGAAGTTGGCTCTGGAGAAGGTGAAACGATGTCAAAATGCTGATTCTAATGCTAGTAGGCCTAGAGAAGCGAGCACCCGAGTAAACATAATCACTGCTCAATCTCCTGCATCCCACGGGCTTAATCCCACGATTTATCAGTTTTTTGCCGCAAACTTGACGCTAGGTGGCGATAACAGAGTATATCACCACTAGTATCGGCGCTAGGTTTCCATCTTGAAAAGTAGTGCGAGCGCAGAGCGAACAGTAGAAATTCTTCCAATAGTTAAGCGGTCACCCCATCACTCGTTTTCTACGCCTACAATATAGATCGTTGAAGATAAGTGTATAAAGGTATAGAGTGATACAAACGTTGGTGGAGTAGATATAAAGTAATAATAAAGTTATTCTGTTACATTTTCGACAAGATAAATACTGTTTTCTGCAAATAATACCATTTTGAAAACGAAGTTCGTGTCACGTGATAGACCAGCCCGCCGACGATGACGTCAAGGGTTTCAAGATGGCGATCTAGCGTCGATGGCAGTGTTAAAATTTTCGTCCGATGACGTCAAAAAATTTCAACGCTGTCGTGGAGTATGTTTTTGCCGTTCCTCTCGAAATGATCAAATTGTGACTTACTAGGTTTTACCAAATTACGGCAGATGTGTCACTAGTTGTTAAAACTTGAAATGAAAGGGACATCCAGGTCCTGATCAATTTCCCACACAAAAGGCATCCATAAATTGTTTGAGACCTGTTTACGATGTGCTGCCCTCTATCGTAGTTATGATCCCCTTTGGCCATTTGCCTAGGCCTTGGAAAGCAACTGAGCTCATTCGGCAGCTGACGTGAAGGCTCCGTGGCACAACTTACCCCACGCTACCTGCCTGAAAAATAAACTTGGTAATGTTATTGTAAGGTTAGTTTAGTAGAAGGGTATCATGGGCTATTGCAATGATAATCCAACTTTGGTCTTTGAGGATTCAGATGAGTGTCTGATTTCTATGGAAGATATCATCAGAAAACTTCCCATGCCCTTCACTGGGGCCGAGTCGGTTAATGTCGTCCTGGGTATAACAGAAATATACCCAGGTTCAATGTCGTCCTACAAAACTATACCCTGGGTATAGTTCGATCTACAAAAGTATACCCGGTACCGTAGTTTTGAGCCTAGGTACGAATTAGGAATGGATGGCCGCCATTTTGTTTCTCGCTTCAACTGAGACGGTAGTTTTGCAAGCAACATCTTCAAAATATCAGTCAATATTGTCAGATTTTGTGCTCATCGATGGCATGGCTCAACTGTTGACATTTGTCTCAACACAACGGTCCAAACCTATCGCAAGTTTAGCTCACAGTTTCAAAGAAATGAGCAAACGAACCCCGGAAACGAACAGAGCCGATGTGTGCCCCATCATCTTCGATAATCGAAGGCCGATCTGCTCTCCACTGCGTTACACCGCACATCACCCTTCGAGAAATAGACCAGTCGGCGGCGTATCTTGGCACGATGCCAACTTTACCGGTCGACCAATCATATTGCATTTTATATCGGGTCTTCGGCTACCACTATTTGTTCCACGATTCGAATTTTACAACACCGATTCTGATTGGCCTCTTCTTCTCGAGGCGGCAGATACGCCGTGGACCCGTCAATTTCTCGAAGGGTGATGTGCGATGTAACGTAGTGGCGAGCAGATCGGCCTTCGATCATCGAAGATGGCGCCCCATATGTTTGTTCGGTGTCGTGCGTTCAGCAACGTCCGCGAGCCGTGCTGCGAGTGGCCTACTATTTCGGATTTGAGTGACGATAAACGGCACGAAAATTTCTTTGATGACTGTCGGTACGATATATTAAAATGATGCCCGTCGTGTCGGGCGCTAGAGCGATGTTTTTATGGTTTCCGATCTCAAGATCGGAAACCATATTGTGTTTGGTCATGGTGTCTGTCTGTGTGTAGGTGTGTAGGTGTGTGTGCGTGTGCGTGTGCGTGTGTGTGTAGGTGTGTGTAGGTGTGTGTGTCTGTGTGTGTGTCCGTCTGTCACGCCTTCATATCTTATCTCCTTCAACAGCTACAGTCCTGGTAACACATCCTACCCCTAGGTTTGTCAACCTGGGCAATCCAATGAGCTAATCATTTTCAACATCAGATGCCTCCATCAGGCCATGTCGATTTAGAGGAATCAGAGGAATCTGACGAATCAGAGGAAAATGCAGTCTGCAGCCCATCAGTCACACACGATCACACCACTATCATGTGCTAAATATATAAACACGATCACGTGGTTGTGTTAACATATAATAGCTTTAGTGGAACTTCAAATTCGGCCCTTTTCTCCTAAAGTGCTGGCTTTCGGACATCAAGTCATAAGACTCACTTTATCACCAACCTCGATGACGATGAGTTTATTACAACAACTCAATAGCTCAGGAAATAACTATTCTGATAATTTTATACTTATCTTTTGGTTATTTTCTCTATTTTCCAGCTCGATTCCTCTGATTCCTCCGATTCCTTCGATTCCTCTAAATCGACATGGCCCCTCCATCATGATGTAATCAACATATCAGACATGATATTTTGTCCGTCACACTTTTATCTGATGTCATAACTCGGCTCCTTTAGCACCTAGAGCAACAGAAACAAGTTCTACCCTTAGGTTTTCATACCCTAGGAATCGAATGGACTGATTACTTTTGATCTGAGATGTAGGGGTCATGGTGATATCGATATCACAGATTTGATATTTTGAGATAACTTTCCATATTGTCAACTGAGCAACATGAAACAAGCCTTAATTCATGCCTGCTTATCCAAGGACTGGACTGTGTTAAAATTCTCAGACTCACGTGTCCGTGTGATTGAAATATCATGAGATTTTGATATATCAAACTTGATAATTTGAAATATCTCTGCCTGTGGTAGAGATAGAGGCATGATATCACCCATACTTAGGTTATTGATGATGCCGATTTCGATTATGCAACGACTTGGATAATCAGAGATCAAGGTCAAGTCAAACTTGATAAATCTGAAATACCTATGCCTGTGGTAGAGCTAGATGCATGATATCAGACATACTTAGGTTACTGAGAATGTCCATTTCGATTATACAATGACCTTGATGATCAGATATCCAGGTCAAGGTCATCCAGATCAAGGTCAACCATGGGATGAGTTATTGGCACGAGATCAAGTTCATGTCATATATCACGTCATGTCATATGTCATGTCATGTCATATCATATGTCATGTCATATGTCATGTCATGTCATGTCATGACATGTCATGTCATGTCATATGTCATGTCATGTCATGTCATGTCCTGTCATATGTCATGTCATGTCATATGTCATGTCATGTCATGTGTCATGTCATATGTCATGTCATATATCATGTCATATGTCATGTCATGTCATATGTCATGTCATGTCATATGTCATGTCATAT
>NMRB01003698.1:13718-34904 GCA_002633025.1 Notospermus geniculatus | reverse complement strand
GTCGTACTGCTGGCGATTATAAAATTCTTATAGAGGAACATTCTAAAAAATTATTAGGCCTTGATACTAGATATGTCGGGCCAGTTGCAAAAGACAGAACAAAAGGACTTTTAACAGGCGACAAACCAATTAACTTCAAACCTTTCGATTATTTCGTTATTCATTGTGATATAATTAACACAGAATATACACTTGAAAATGGCAAAAGAAGCGATGTATTAGCCAGATTACCAATTAAAGAATGTGATTTTGGAGAAATGGTTCAGTATAATTCAACAAATACGAGAGAAAGACCTTGCAAGGAAAGATTTAGCAAATTAAGGCTTTGGATCACTGATGAAAAAAATAAAAAAATAAAATTTAATGGAGCGGATATTCAGTACTCAGTCATGATCAGCCTTGCTGCCACTTCGACTACGTCGTGATAAATCAGTTTTATTGTTAATTAAATGAGTAGATATTGGGGTTATTCAAAGAGACCGAAGAATTGGCACAAAATGTTAGAGGAATCGAATGAGTCTACTGAAAGTGATTTGCTTTTAAAACAAGAACCAGGAGCTGATTTACCAGAACCTGAATTAATTGATGGTGAATGGTATATCCCTGAACCTGAAGAGCCTAAACCTGAAGAGCCTAAACCTGAAGAGCCTAAACCTGAAGAGCCTAAACCTGAAGAGCCTAAACCTGAACCACCTAAATCACCCAAACCTAAATCACCTAAACCTAAATCACCTAAACCTAAATCACAGAGTGGCGTTTCACGACCTATTTCACCCCCACAATTAGACTCAACTATTTCTTACTAAATAAATGGCGGATCAGCCGGGTGAAGAAAGTGAAACTAAAAGATTATATCCTGATTTACCACCTTTACCAAACTCTACGGAATTTAGATTACATCATATTTCAGAAATAAAAAAGTTTTTCGAGGATGAAATAGAATTTAGAAGAGCTATACATTCGAAGTACATGAAGGCATTTAATGTTATGACGGCTTTCAGTCACGTTTTAAATGTTACAAGCGTTGCTGCTGGCTCTGTTGGAGTAAGCTCATTAGCTGGTGTGATTACAGCTCCAATTGGTTTAGCATTAGGAGGTGTAACAATTGGGGCTGCATTAATTTCTTCAGGGTTAACATGGAAAAAGAAAAATATTCAGCAAAAAATTGAGAAGCATGAAAAGATAGGAATGGTAGCTATATCAAAATTAAACACTGTTAATAACTTAATTAGTAGAGCTTTAACAGATTCGCATATTACACAAGAAGAATTCTCACTAATTACCAGTGAAAAGGAGAAATATATTGTCTTGAAGAATGGCATAAGAAAAAAGCAAAGAGAAACTACTGGTCAAAATATAGACGTGGAATCACTTAAAAAGACTTTTTTAGAGCAAGGAAAAAAACTAGCTCAGACAGAAATGATAGAAAAGTTGAAAACTCAGTAAGACCTTCGGTGAATCATCACGTTTATCATTATTACTACTATTGGCCTCCACCAGTTACTCCGTCAGCTCCTCCTCCAAATTATTATGAATTAAATGGGTGATATTGACTATTTTATTGATGAGCCAGAATGTGAAGAAGCCACATTTGACATCTATTTAGAGAATTATCATTTTATTAAGTCTATTACTATAAAAAGCATCTCATTTTACAACTCTTGGTGGTCTGGAGATTTTCTCCCAGAGGGTGTGAAGGTTTTTCATTTCTTTTCATCTAAAAAATATGATCAAAAAGGTGAGGTTATAAACGCCGAAGAGGTTTGTAGAGAGGCAGTTGAAAAATTACCGAGGTTACCACAGCAAGAAAGAGCAGCTGCTTGTGAGAGAGAAGAAAAAAGACAACATAATTATTATGGCACACCTTTTACTGATGATAAAGAGTATATTTTTCCACTGAACAAACATTTTAGTTTGGCAGAGTTCTGTAGTGAGTGGCAAAAAATAATAGAAGAAAGTGAGATAAACCATGTAAAGATTGGCTGTGATAACAGCAACTATATTACCATTGAGTTAACAGAAGATAAGGATTTTAACTTTGATATGATGGTTAAAAGTAGAGAACCAGAAGAAACTTCGATTGTAGAAGCTAAGGGAGTGACTAGTGTTTCTTTTGAAATGGATTTTAAAATTAGAAAAACTCGCTATAACATAATAAAAGAGCATATAGTAGAAATAGTTAATAAATGGTTCGGTTTTAAACAGGAAACATTTACAAAGAAAGGTACATATTACTCAACCAAACCTTTGCCATTTTATGTTACAGATCTCTTTTTGAGATGCAATTTAGTTGACCAAGAACATACACTCCTCAACAATAAACACTCAGATATTTTATGCTTAATACCAATCGATGATGGTGAGCAGATTAAACTTCAGAGGTATCAACCACTCGATTGTACAAGAAAAGTTGGTAAGGCACCATGGCATTTGAAATTTCAGATTACAGATAGAAGTGGAAAAGTGTTGAATTTCAGAGGAACAAGAATTATGATTAATTTTACCCTTGCAACTAGTTCCGGTGCCAACTAAGAGATGGAAACACTGTTGATGTAGGATTAGTTCCTGGAGTATCCACGAGATGGCACTGTTGAAACTTAGAGTTGTAGGCCAAACCATGAAACTATTCCAGTTTGATTTGATGCACTATAAATAGGAGACGAACCCCTATAAGGGTAAGAAATGGGCACTTATTTTGAAACAGACTATAATCCATAAATTTTGAAACAGAGAGTAGTACAAAAGGAATGATTTTGCTTGGCAACGCCGCTTCCTACACATATAGGTTACATAGTGGTGAAATATTGGAGCCCCACTGCGACTACGTCGTTGTGATGTGGTTTGGCGAAACACACACTTTAAATGCGATCACGATTTCCTCGAAATGGCACCAGCAGCTAGTCTATTGAACATTGCATATAAATACATATAATGCTCCTGGTAGTATAAAATATCAATAACATCATCATCTTCGTGGTCCTTTGAAAGATATAATGGTTCAAGGCTGTAATACAGAATATTAGTTGTTTTATATTTGGGGTCTACTACAGTACAGGTCACAATTGACATCCCTAAATTCGCGTAAGTTACTCGTAAGTCACTCGTAACTTACGCAACAACTCACGAGCTATGTTACGCGCAACTTACGAGGTGACTTACGTGGTGAGTTACTCGAATTTCGCTAGCTACGCAGTGATTTACGAGGCGAGTTTCGCGATTTTGGCGAGTTACGTGGTGAGTTACGCGAAACCAAAGCCGTGAGTTACTCGTAAGTTACGGGTAACTTACGAGTAACTTACGCGAAGCCGTTGGGATGTCAATTGTGACCTGTACTGTAAACCAAAAACATTGATCTTTAGATTATTCTCTTTCTCAATTTTTGGTATATCTTTTATCAAAACCGGAAAATCATCAATTTTAATTAGTTGTTCATATTTTCTATAGGAGTAAATTTCACTTACATGATCTTTAGGTGGATATTTAGCCGCTAATAAGGACCATAAAAAACATTTCTCATCATTAGTTTTTACATTTATAACTGCTTTAGTTTTAAAAGGTAATTGAACAAAGTGACCACCTTTTGATTCTTTCATCCCAACAACCCAAATATCCATATAATTTATTTGGTTTAACGATAAACCACTTCCATTAAAATACCTTTCATCAATTTGCAACTTTATGTAGTCTAATGATTTATTTAGCATTTCCCGGCCTTGTTGTTTAGAGATAATTACTTCAAATGGTGATTGAATACTATGAGTAACTGCTGTGGCTTCTTTTAAGAACTGTACTTTACACGACAAACTTATTTTAAAGCGCTTGTTTTTAACATTTGTTAAGAGGTCAATAATTCTATCTTGATATTCTCTTACATCTTTTGCTTTTTTATCATATCTTAATTGCATTGAAACATTATTATTATTTTTTCCAAATTTTTTGATAACTTTAAGCTCGGTTTTGCCTGTAAAGATTGAACCTTGTTCGGCTTTGCCGCCACTTCGTGATCGTGAAACGTCGCTCTGCGATTCAGCTTTCATGATACGACTCTTTTTCCGTGGTGGTGGCAAAGCTTCTTCCTTTGGCTTCAGGTTTTGAAGGTGTTTGTTTGTTTGTCTATGCCTCGAAAAATTTCTATAGCTAATATTTGTTTTGCAAACTTCACAATACACTTTTTCAGTGCTCATTTATATAGTAAAAAATTTATTTACACGATCAACTTTATATCAGAAACTGGTAACCATTCATTAAATTTATCGCTATAACCTTTCCATTTTACTAACCCATACTTTTTTCCTTTAATGGTTTTGTACCTTAGAATTTTCTCAATTTTGTACTCTAGTTGTTCAGGATTTGGAACATAACTCAATTCTTCTTGATAAAAGTAACCATCAATAATTTCACCTTGATAATCTTCAAGTTGATAAACAAATGGTTTTGAGTAAATAATCTGTTTGATTTTGAAAACTTCTTCAGTAAAGTTAGGAATATAACCTTTAGCAAAAATAGTTTTGTATTTAGTAATTCTTACACTATCTCCAATCTTAAATTTTGGTAAACCGAAATCATGCATTAAAAATGCTCCGTATAAATTGAACCAAACTGCTCCCTCATTTTCCTCTTTCCTTGCGTCTATAGGTTTCATTCCGATTGAAGAGTGAAATGAGTTGTTGTAACCTTTCACTAAGTCTGGTAGAATTTCCACCCATTTATCTGTCTCGTTTGCAGTAAAATATTTCCACATTCGAGTTTTCAAAGTTCTGTTAAATCTTTCAACAACTGCGGCTTTTTTATCTGAATATGATGAAAACCATTCTATATCATTTTTCTCTAAAAGGTCTTTTAAATGTTTGTTGTAAAATTCTTTACCATCGTCGAATTGTATTTTCCTGGAGTAGCTTCCGTGAAAATATCTTCAAACAACTCTTTTACTTCCTCACCTCTCTTACTTTTTAATGGTAAAGCCCAAGCATATCTGCTGAACAAATCTATAACTGTTAGAATGTAATTGTAACCTTTTTCGGCTCGCGATTTCATGTCAACTAAATCAGCTTGCCATTGTTGATCAATGTAAGAAACCATAGTTTTTCTGTAAAGGAACTTTGTTGTAATTGGCTTATGTAATTGATAAGTTGGTAAATTCTCAAGAAACTCTTTTAGCTCTTTGTACTTAATTAACTTACTATCAGACTTAACTTTCTTCCAAATTTGAGCAATGTTTGAGTAAGCAACTGAACTTTTAGGATTAAAATACAAATCTCTAAGATATTGCTCACTCTCCATTTATTTACTAAATAAACTTTGCTTTCTTACTCCCACATATAGCACATTTCACTAACAAATATTTTCTACCACCAGTTAATTTATGAATAATTGCTTTCCCCTTATTTGAGGTGAATTTTCTACATTTAACGCAGTAAACTTCCGGCGCGGCCATTTATTCAGTAGGAAATATTAACAGTCGAAACTACATCACGAAGTGACAGCAGCTGAGTATAAGTAAAATGAGGGGATCGATGACGCGGGACAAACGCATATGCGCCGTTTTAACGTTTTTTGGTACTTTTTTACGATTTTTGGAAGTTGAAATTTTGGCACTTTTCAAGGAAAAATGGTCGAAATTTCGCGTTTTGGCCGGCGCAAAAGGGTTTTGTCTTCCGTCTGGATCCCCTCATTTTACTTATACTGGGGTTGAACTCAGCACTTCTATAACGATATTTCCTTAAAGGAGCACGGTATTGGATCTCAAATGCGTTATTTGACTGCCGACGTAGAGGGAGCCACCTAGCGGCAGTAAGACGAACTACAAAAATGCATTACAAAATGTACGCAGTAAATCGGGTCATTCGCCGAGACGTAGTCAGACTCTTGGGTTGGAGAGTGGCGCGGTGGCGCCGGCTGTCGAGAAAAAGTGGCAATACCGTGCTCCTTTAACATTACCTACCTGATACAACAATGCAGTGAGCAAACACGACATCCATGTAGGCCTAACGATCGTCATCTTCGGGTTGGAACTTCAATTGGATGGCTTGCAATCACCGCGCTCTTTTGACGGAAATTCGTATTCATCTGGAATTCTATGCCGGATTTCCCTTGCCTTGGCAGCACGTGACTTTGCACCCGCTGACAATGCAAGTTTGCACCATTTATCAGGGTTTGGGGGAATTTTATGCAATACGATGAGCCACCCACATCATGGACTACCATGTGTCTGTACTACCTCATACTTCGTACGCACAAACCCATGGAGAACTTCGCCAGGATTTCTGTTTCTCTCGCACCTCGAGTTGCGGTGCACCAATCAGAACACTTGTGAACCAACCTCGCTCCCAGGTTGGCACCAAGCCAGTTAAACCGGCCGCTGTATATTTTGTGGTTGGAAAGTATTAGGAACGAAGATGGTCAGCCATTCTATCTATTGCGATTTACCCACCACTCTCGTGAACTATGCTTTTGAACAAAAATAACGTCAATTTTCTAAACCAGAGAAGGTAGGTGTACAATAAAACTGACGTGGTATTTAGAAATGTTCAGGTTTGTTGCAAATGTTAACGATCTGTGATGAAAGTCGAAAACTAACAGCGGGAGTGAGTCCACGAACAGAACATCCGGTTGGAAACAGCTTCCCACAGCGAAGTTCGTCAAGGGTTTGTGCGAGCGTAGTCGGAGGGCGGAGCGATGTCACAACCCTTGAGTAGTCAAGATGAGCCACCCAGGACCAGCGATCAAACATGTCAAAACCAGCGTTCACTTCCGTGTTTACATTTTGAGTTTCCTATGAGTCGCTAAGCAACGTGGGACGTGACTTTTTCATGACGCAATATCCACAGTATGACGTCGCGACGGGTCGATCGATCGATGGCTCGCAGAGTCACCGCGTTGCGTAGCAAACTCACCGGTGGCCCTGCACCTGGAAACGAGGTTCCATGAAAATTTTGTTGAAATGAGTTAATGGCATATTTGAAATAAGTAGGTCGCAATGAACATTTTGTGAAGATCACATCGATTTAGAAGCGACAGGTGTTGCAGAATACTCGTTCGAAGTTTGACTGTGTAATGCATTCTCCATTAAACTAAAACCCTTCTTTTGCTTTTTTCTCGAAATCGCCTCTGATACTGAACACCTATTGTTATGGGGTCTTGCACAAAAGGCGCTCCCTCTGCACGTGCCATCTGCACCTCGCTCCCATGTAAAAAACATGATATCCAGGACACTTTTTGTACATCTCAACTGGGTATAACTTTGGGTACTAGGTTTAAGATTATGTTATGCTTTTTATGATTATGCTATATCCAGTAAGCCTCTATAAAGCACAGTGATCACATTGGACTATAAAAGCAGTCAACTGGAGGTGTCTTTATTGCTTTTCTCAGAGGGGCCTGGATTGAAGCAATATGAAAATTCACAATGATGGCTCGCCCTTAAAGCGAATCAAAAGCGAAAAAATTTGATTTAGAAATAGAATTTGAAAGGGGACGAATTTTCGGGAAAAATGTAAACAAACGTCTCCAGAATGTCAACAAAAGAAATTTTCGTGCATTCTGATTGGCCGAATTTTCTGTTTACAAACCCCATCCAAATGTAAACAAAATCCGCTTTCGATTCGCTTTAAAAACCGTCTTTCGGGCTAAGTAATATTCTCAAAATATTTCGATTTCACAATTTCCACGCCACCGCGCTGCTCAGCCGAATTTTTCCGCTGATGTACGGTTTCCTGGTCACCGGCGTTGTTTAGAAGCAGTTTGGCGAGGACACGTCAAGCACATACATGTATAACGTAGTATCATAAAGGAATCAAACATAAAGCTTTAACTGCGAACGATGAGCTTACTGAGGGATACACTTCATGTGTTGCCACCAGATGTCTCTCACTGCCTGAATTTTGGCTTTACGTAATAGGCAGGAGCTTCAACTATTTTTATGGTAGCAAGGTACATTAATCTGTCAACATGATACATTCTATTCCATTTCTGAGGATAACAGAGCTATTTTCAGCACAATTAGTGTTCCATGTGCAAATTAATGTATGTTCGCCTATTCAAATGTACACAGATGACCCTGCGCTCACATCGTTCGTGGGGTTCTCATTAATGCAGTCCTTTTGTATCATAAGATCAACTATAGTCGGAATTCAACAAAATTTACAGTGAACGTGCAGAAGGGTCTTGCCTATCATATGGAAGAGTCAGAATGCAAATCTGTTGACGTTTAAAGGGATACTGTCCACATTTATAAAATGCTAAATGTGTAAGTTGAACCTTTATGTTTGATTCCTTTATGGTAGTGTGCAGTAGTCAGGCATAACTAAACACTTACCTCAATTAACGTGAATTCAAATCGTGAGGGTGCAACTGAAATGAGTAACAGAATGATCGAGCTAAATCATCAGGTATACAAGCATTCGAATAAAAAAAGACACGGCCTGAGAACCAATAACAGATTATCAATGCAACTAGCATGATACCCGTGGCGAGCACATATTCACAGGATGCACGTGGTCAGAGGATGGCATAAGGGGTAAAAAAATACATTGCCACCCACTGGACCACCCCCATGTCATTCTGAACATTCCCTGTGAAAATGGTGCAATTTCGATTAGAAACCACGGAGGAGTTAGCGGTCGAACTTAAAGTGCCACCGTCAATTATAATATAGATGCTCGAGGCATTTGTTTTATCGATCCCTCTGTTTTACATGTTTTCCTCTTGTCTTGGGAGAGGTTTTATGTAGAGGTAGAGGTACCCCGGGGTAGGCACCAGCCTTCGTGTCCACGAAGTTATAATATGCATTTTGCAAAGAGTAACATGTAGCCTAATATTTCTGAAAGAATTATGACCACGGTTGTAATTTTATCCAAAGAGAAGAAAGCACAAAAATTGACACACAATATATGATAAATCAAAAGGCAATTTCCAGAGTGTTTGCGAATTTTCGACCCCAACCGGGGTCTTCTTCAGGCTGGTACTTTACAATCCGAAACTCTGGAACAGACCATTTTATACACGCAACTCTAAAGGCCCGTCTACACGATCATACATTTGTTCAAAACATCATCATACATTTCAAGTTTGTTGTGGATTTTCGTCTACACAGTCCAACATTCGTGGACATTTGTATGATGAACTATGATGGAGACAGGAAAACGAAATGAAATTGGAGTGAAAGTTCCTTATTGTTTCAAAATGGATCTCACAATAGCCTCGTGAGTGATGCTGCTGCATTAGGTGACGCTTTGTAGGCCTACCTACGTACCAACATCACGTCAACAGTGCGCATCCAAGGTAGGCCTGGGTAGTCATCAGTGCGCATCCAAGGTAGTCTTTTTTCAAATTAGTGGTGCATAAGGCTTCCTGTACATAGAAGTATACGGTATTCTGTATACCAAAAATAGAAGACCAAAAATGTACCACTCTCAACGTTGAAAAGCGTAAAATTGGCAACTGTCTCCCTAAAAACTTGGAAGATCTGAAAGTTACTAGTGCACCAAGTCAAAGAATTAGACACTGGCTACAAGCAGTATAAAATTCAATCAAATCCATCTACTAGTTTCAGAGATATCAATCTTTAAATAGATGACTATATACCTCAGACTGGCATGGACCAGCACGTTGAGTTCATTTTTTTAAATATAGGTGGCGCAGGACCCTTTAATTGCTAATTACTCATTAGGGAATGCATGGATTTGCAAACAAAGTTGTGATTAGTATTCCTTGTGCCCCTGCCTATATTTTGGTGCCATCTATTATTTAAAAAAATAACTAAAACCCTTGGGCTGGGCTGTTTCAGAGTGGTATATTTTTGGTCTTTATCTATTTTTGTGTATACTATATACGGTATACGGTATACGGGCACGGCGATTTATATCGGACATACGCTGGGCTGAACTCGGCAATTTGGTCGTTCGATTTGCATTGACGGAAAGTACTAAGTCATTAGAGGATGTGTCAGGACGTTTTTTACACACAACCCCCGAGTGACCGAGAAAGGGTTAGCATTTTGGGGACACTCTGCAATATATATTTCCTTTGCTGAATTATCGAACCTGAACTTTGTTTCACAATCAGACACTAGTGATTACCAATATTTACTTTGAATTTGATTGCCGGGAATATATTTCTGCTGAAAATCAACGAAAAATATTATTTAGAAATGAGTAAACTGACCAGTCTATGCCTATTCTCCCGACCACGGTCAGTATACGCAGAGGAAAAATCGTGCAAGCGCGATTCCTTGTATACGCGAATAGCGTGCACCGTTCCTCGTATAGGGCTATGTAATCCGCTCATTGAAATAAGCTTGCTCGTTTTCTAGTATACGCGTGCATTACGAAACGTGCACCAAATACCGAATACCGTATACTTCTATGTACAGGAAGCCTAAGGCCCCGATTACATTGAGCTATACTCTATACGCTATTCGGTATTCGGTATACGGTCAAAAATTGGACATGCACAATACGAACAAAAAGCGAATACCGTGCCCTCAGAATAGTTTAGTCTGATGTAAACCATTCATTGAAATAACCTTGCTCGATTCAAACTATACGCGTGCCCTACGAAACGTGCCTAGAATACCGAATAGCGTATAGCTCTATGTAATCGGGGCCTTAGGCCTCCAATACATAGAGCTATACGCTATTCGGTATTCGGTATTCGGTATACCGTACGCTACAAAATTGGACATGCACAATACGAACAGAAAGCGAATAGCGTGCCCTCAGAATAGTCCTTATGTAAACCACTCATTGAAATAACCTTGCTCGATTCAAACTATACGCGTGCCCTATGAAACGTGCCTAGAATACCGAATAGCGTATAGCTCTATGTAATCGGGGCCTGAGGCCCCTATTACATAGAGCTATACGCTATTCGGTATTCGGTATACGGTGAAAAATTGGACATGCATAATTCGAACAAAAAGCGAATAGCGTGCCCTCAGAATAGTTTAGTCTGATGTAAACCACTCATTGAAATAACCTTGCTCGATTCAAACTATACGCGTGCCCAACGAAACGTGACTAGAGTATCGAATAGCGTATAGCTCTATGTAACAGGGGCCTTACACAGGCGTGATTGCCGACGTTACCCGATGCCGTAGGCCTACTGAATACAGCAAAGGTAATACCTACCACAACGAGTCGGGGGCTTCCTGTCAGCTGTCATCGTGACAACCCCGGGGTACACCATCCCATGAGCAATCCCAATGACTCCTAAAATCAAAATAATGGCAATCGCTTTCTCCATTTTGGCGAAAATATGAAGGTCTGTCGAAAATATCAAGGTCTGTCGAAAATATCAAGGTCTGTCGTACAAGGATGTCGTAGACGTACCGACCCAGTCTGGACTGTTAAGGCGGTCACGTCTTGAAGTTTATATAGCAATTGTTAACTAGGTCAGGATTGTATTTCCCCGTCATGTGCCGCCTCGTTCTATTCCATTATTCATTCGGTATCACGCGCTTATCAGTTTATTTAAATACATGTATCAAAAGAAACCAAAAGAGCTCTCTACCTATTCATTGATTTATGCTGTAGTAATCATGAGATCGTTCATTCATGTCTAAGAATAGCCCGCACAGGTGTGGAAAAATCATCAATAGGGCCGTTTAGACGACAGGCAAAAATCCACATGCGATGCGATCGAATCCGATAGGGCCGATTTAATAGACGTTGGCTAAGCTAACCGTTGGTTCCACCAAAAATAGATAGGCATGCGAAAAGAGTACAACTAAATTTTCACCAAAAAGGCCGGTTTGGATGGATAGTAAGCGCTACACAGAGCTTAGAAAAAGGGCTTTTTGGTGACAAATTTAGTTGTACATTTTTCGCACGCCTATCTATTTTTGGTGGAACCAGGTTAGCTTAGCCAGCGTCTATTAAATCGGCCCATTGTGGTTCAAAACTCTTGCGTGTAAACGCTACCCAATGCGGTCCAATGTGGATTTAAAATGGTCCCGAATCCACATTGGACCGCATTGGACCACATACGACCACATTCAAATCTCGTCTAAATAAGACCCGATGCGGGTCAATCGGATCCAATCGGATTGAATCTGAATGTGGTTTTTTGGCCTGTCGTCTAAACGGCCCTACCATTGGCATAAGCTCTAAACTACGGCGCCCGTANCCCCCCCCCCCCCCCGTAGTGCTGCCTTCACCAATTCAAAACATACTCATCAGTTTTACTTTCTCCGTTTGACAGGGCTGCAAGTTTTGCACGGCGGAGCAATTAAACAGCAATAGATAGATGTCCTGTGCCGCGTCTGTCCTCAACTAGAGACATTTTCTTGAATCTCCATCACTCAGTTGCTGCATCCCTACTGCTGAAGCTGGAAGCACATGATCTCTGTTGGAAACAACGATTTTAAATCTCTCCAATCTCAGGGTTTGTTTCAAAGTCAGAATCGCGATCGAAGTCATAATTCAGGAAGGACTGGACACTGTTATTCATTGGATCATAAAATTCCCAAAAGCTGTGCGTTTTGCCTGTTTCCATCTCAAATATTCGGATACATGAAGCAGCGACAATGACAGAGACCACAAATAACTAACCCAGGAATCTGCTTTGCTGGATTACAGACAGTAAATGGCATTTAGCCGAGTGTCAGTGATATTACTCTGATAATTGACAAGTTGTGATCCTTGAGATCTGCGGAGTACACTCAACCAGTATAAGTCGTTAGCACCATCGCCATAGAAACCATCACGGCTAGCACCAGCGGTTGGTATCTCATTCTCGAAGCTATTAGCGAAGATAGCGGAGCTATGGTCTAATAACAGCGCAGCTCTGCTAGTGGTACGTCAACGAGGAACGAGTGTATGCTAAGATGGCCGACGACGATTCCGAGAGTAGAGGTTTGATCGGAAGCAAGGGGAAACAGGAACCGGACTGGAGCCGGTTTGGTCTTAGCCGTCAACAACAGAAGGAGACCGAGAAAGCCGCAGCGCCGAAGGAATACCATGATGACCATGGTTACCAGGAGGAGGAGGGCAATGTGAATGAGCTTTATGCTCAAGATAAGGTGAGGAAACAACCCATGTCATTTGACAACATATGGTAGCTGTTTTTTTCATAATCTCTACATCTGGATGATATGTTTGCATTATTCATGGGGTTAATGCTTGTCATAGAAGCATTATATACATGACTCAGCTGTCTTTCCACTTACTGTCTACAAAACAGCAGTTCAATCGCTTTCTTCATGGTGATATTTTCCGAAGACACTGACAGTTTGAACTTTGACCTTTTGTGGATGAATGCATTGCAGCGACTACTACTAGTGTATTGTATAAGGAAGTGCTGCCCGCTCTTAAATGCTCAAAATCAGTGTAAAAACATAATTTTGCACCTACCCCCCCCCCCCCCCCCNCCCCCCCAAATCAGACTCCGCTCCTGCCAGGCTGGCGGGAGACAGATGATCTGATAGATTAACATTAGTGGCATATGTGCCTGTTTTCAACAGAAGTCGAGTCCTAAGCCCTTCCCTCTGTTGATCAATACTCACATATGTTGGTTCTCTTTGTTTAAGCATTGAATAAACACGTCCTCAATCCTCAATGTCCTAATGGCAGAGTCAGTATCCTGAACAAACAACAGGACCAGTTGTAATGGGGAACCCGCCCTGCGGTTTATCCCGACAGGCCATGACGTTGAGATAGGAGCAATGAAACAACTGGATATGAATCACGGCATTTTATTGTGAGGAAACGAGGGGCGTATTCGAATCCCCGTTCTTGACCACACTCGTGCTGACCTAGTTCATGTAGATGTTGACTCAACTCGAGAACGGCAGTCTCGAACGCCGAGAATGCAACCCGTGCCGGGTCAAGAACAGTGTTCTTCTCACTCCCCACTCAGCAGAGGGTTGAGAAGAACACGTTCTTGGCCCGACTCGAGTTGCATTCTCGGCGACTCGAGAACTGCCGTTCTCGAGTTGAGCCAACATCTGCATAAACTAGGTCAAGAACGAGGATTCGAATACACCCCAGAGTGCCTGGAGAAAATCTTGGTGACAAAGAGAGTCACATGAAGAGCTGGTCTGACTTGGGAATGAACCTAGAACCTCAGACTCAGCGATGACACACACTGATGTTGCCAATTCCCGACTCTAAAGCCTGCCGCACACTGGAGCTATCTGCTGAGCAAAAAGTCATTCGGGACTTTTTGCTCAGCAGATAGCTCGCGTGTGCGCCTAATTTCGGTGACTTTTTTGCCTCGCGAGGCAGAAAGCTTGCGTGTGCGCATATTTTTCGGTGAGCAAACGGTCTGCTGAGCAAACGGTCTCGAATGACTTTTTGCTCAGCAGATAGCTCCAGTGTGCCGCAGGCTAACAGTCCGAATGGAACCAGCAACCTCCTAATCATTGTGACTCGACCACTACACCACCATTCTGACTGCACTCTACACCAGGGGCCGGTTGCACGAAACTCATGTTAGCGCTAACATGGTGTTAGCGCTAACTTTTATGTTAGATGACGTCAAAATCCATTGTCATTTTACGTCATTTAACATGATGTTAGCGCTAACATCATGTTAGCGCTAACATCATGTTAGCGCTAACATGAGTTTTGTGCAACCCAGCCCAGGCCTATGATTCACATTATGACAAGGCTTGTGTACATGGATGGCATTTGTGGGCTCAGCAAACGTGTCCACTTCTTACATGTCTTATTGCCTTCGTTATTCATAACAGCCTCAAACGTTACCACCTGGTGGTCAAACAACAGTCATGACAGTCTGCACCTGCATCATCATTGCTGTGTATTGTAAGCATAGTCTCACAACAAACTGAATTTGAAATATGATTGAGCAGATGGAAAAATTCTCATGGGCATAAATGGTCGGTTCACATGGGGCATCTGCTGAAGCCAGCAGCACACCAGACAATATTGCAAGCGATCTGATCGCCAGCGAGCAAAATTGGCTGTTGACGCCAGGTGTGCGTTGGACAGCAACGCCAGGTGTGCGTTGGACAGCGATGTGTGGAACCCTCTCGCCAGGGATGTTCGCCCAGTATCAAAAGCACCGAAGCTGATATCACCTAGTCTGCGGTGGCTGGCGAGAAGATCGTTGGCCGCTTGCGATATCGCCCAGAGTGCTGCTGACTTGACTGAGCACTGTCTGTTGCCCCAAATACCATCAGATGATAAGCATGTATGTATGTATGCATTTCAATCACCATGATATCGTGATGATTGATGATATGAACATGATCACAGCTGGATCACACCGACCAACATCTGACCCCTCCTGTACAGTCAGATCCACAGCTGTGGACCCTCACTTAATGGACACCTCGGCCAGGAAGACACCTCTCTTTAAAAGGACACCAATGTTCAGCCCCAAATTGGTCATTTCTATGATGACCTCTGTGATCAGCACACCTCTCAATTAAGGACAGCATCAGGCATGTCAGGGTTTCAGTCGTCATTTTGCAAGCCCTGTAGTGGAGACATCTTTTGGTGCAAAGTTTATCAATGAAACTATTGAACAATACTTTATTTCTCATTCCAGAGCTACTCGAGTAAGCCATGGTACCAGTCGAACTTCTTCATCAGGGAGCCAGTCCTGTTTGGGACGTGGGACGGGGTGTTTACATCATGTATGATCAACATATTTGGCGTTGTGATTTTCTTGAGGACGGGATGGATGGTGGTGCGTATCGATTTCGGCTCACTCCTGACCTACAGAGGTCAAGTCGAGAACACTTAACTTGACCTTCAGAGGTCAAGTCAACGACACTTGCACATGTACCTTGATCTTCAGAGGTCAAATCAGGGACACTTAACTTGACCTCCAGTGTAGGTTTACCCCCTAAGTTAGTAGCATTCAATACTCAAGACCTGTGGCTCTGCAAATAACCACAGGAAGGGTACATTTGTGGCTGTTGCTAAAAAACAATATGGCTACCAGAGCTTGGCCATCTTGAATTTCATTGGGTATCTGTTTCATTCTTGTACTTGATTCACAATGTTGTGTCTCAGTCATGAGTCAGTCTTGTGTCATTTATTTCAGGGCCTTGCCGGCATCCCCCTCGCCATCCTCATCATCCTTATGACCATCGCCGTCGCGTTGCTATCTGTACTTAGTGCCATCGGAGTCTGTGAACGATGTAAAATGGAGAGTGGGGGCGTGTATTTCTTGTTGTCGCATGTGCTCGGTGCACGTATAGGAACCACCGTAGGAATACTTTATTGTTTTGGACAGGTAAGTCCTCGCTGGCTCCTTTTGTTTGTCACCAGTACTTGAATGCTGAAGACCTAAGTTCCTCAACCTTCGTTGATGTTACCAGAGTTATCTCTCCTTCCCACATGGGACTGGGAGTCGGCACCATGACTTACTGTCCCATTTGACAGATTGAAGAATCAGCGATGATCAATCCCTTATGGCCCTGGCTGGATTCGAACCTGAGACCTGCCACTTCCGAAGCCGACCAGATAACCACTAGGCCATCAAGGTTCCTCAATTTGTGGGTGTCGCCAGCTTTAGGAGCGGAGAGATGATATCATAGAGATGAATTTATTTCTGATCTGCCAGCTTCATTCTCATCAACCATAAAGCATCCAAAGCCCTGCCTCCCTGATCTCAAACTCTTTCTGTTTCAGGCTGTGGCCTGTTCTCTCTATGTGATGGGTTTTGGTGAAAGTATATCAGCATTGTTACATCAAGAAAACGAGTGGATATCACGTGGTATCGCCATAGGGGTAGTTATTCTTTTATTAGGTAAGTCTATTCAATGATTCTGCAAGCTCAGCTACCATGGCTGCATGATTTTATCAAGGGTTCAGTAACCAGGCCACTTGAACATGGCTGCCTGACATAAATAGGTGACAGTTCTGTACGACTAGGACATAGTTGACAGTAGTGGGGGGGGGGGGTAGACGAACCTCAAGCAACACATCAGGAGCACATTGAGGCATTTCTAAGCCCTCAATCCTCTTCAAGACGGGGAATGTGTCAGCATGCTAGCCAGGCCCGTCGGACGACTTTGGAGGAAGTACACTAGCAAGTACTCCACCCTGTAAAACTTGCCTTCCACACGTTTAGGTATCAATGTTGCGGGAGTGAAGTGGGTGATTCGCCTCCAGCTCGTGCTCCTCATCGTTCTCGCCGTCGCTGTCCTGGACTTTGTCACAGGGTCGTTCGTTCACACGGAGGTCGGTAAGTAGACTGGTGGATTTAATCTGAAGTACATTGAGTCTGTAATACAGTGGAAAGTGAAATCTGTTCAGTCTTTAAGACGAGGTAAGACTCTTACCTCGATTTCCTTTAATACTTCATGTGCTACACAGTCAGCTTGTAGGTCCTGTCTTCAATGGGTGGTCTGGCTTCTCTTATTTCTCCACCAACGAAGATTATCTTGAACTCAGGTTGAGCTACAGCTTTTCAATTGTTCAGGTTTGCCATGGCATGATGTGACAATGGAAAAGTCGTGGCTCAACCTAAGCCACAAAAGGCATCCATTCTATAGGACCTGGTTTCGATGTGCTGCCCACTGTCCTAGCTATGATACCCATTGAACACATTTACAAACTATTGTTCATCTCTCAGAAAGCACAATATACAGCCTTCATTATTATTCATTCCTCTCTCACTCTCTAAACTTCCAGAACACGGTGTGACGGGCTACAGCTTGGAGAACCTCCACAACAACACAGCACCCAGCTACACAAAAGGAGAATCATTCTTCACCGTGTTCGGTGTGTTCTTTCCAACGGCGACCGGCGTATTCGCTGGTATCAACATGAGCGGTGATCTGGAGGCACCACACAAGAGCATTCCAGTCGGGACCCTCTCAGCTGTTGGGGTCAGGTAAGAGAGGCCTGGTTGCTAGGACAACCATTATTTCCTAATCCTCGTCGTAGGTAACTTATGGCCCGTGGATTAGGTGGCGCTGCTTTCGAAATCTACTGAAAACCATTCAGGTTATAGCCCCATGTCAATTTCTCATTGACAGAAATAATATTGTTCAGGGTCGCAAGTGCAGTGCTGCCACCTTTTGACAATGAAGTCATTGGTTGTGGTGGGTTGTGAGCAACGAGGGGATGACCTTATGAATGTTGCCTGAATGTTCTGTTCCTGGGTTGAATTGGAGGATTTCATTTCAGTAAATCCAGTTCAGCGTCCATGTGCAGCATTGGATCTGCAGATATACATTATTTTCGTTTCATTTCTGTTCCAGCACATTCCTCTATTTAGCATTTGCTGTAGTTTTGGGAGCCACGTGCGAACGATCAAATCTCCAACTGGATTACATGATAGCTGAAAAGGTATGTACAGTGTGGCCCAAAAAAGTCATCAAAAATGATGGTGGAAATTCCAAAGTTATCAGAGTTTTGGATGAGAAGTAAATTTGGCTTTCTATCGTGTACAGTTTTACAGACATTCAAGGGGCTTGTCCCCGCAAGCTTTCTTATGTGAGTTGGTTCCCTATGGGTTATTCATCACCATTGGTTCCCTTACGGCTTAGGCTAGGGATACACCGAATGCGAATTCGCGTGCGACAGGGCAACACGCGCGATTTATGCTTTGAAAGCCTTTGTTTGCGTGCAATGCGGCGGAAAATAACAAAGACTTTGATGTGTGCGTCAACACATCGCGTTCGGTGTATCCCTAGCCTTACCAAAAGGCTTCTCATTGTCTGTATGGCTGAGTTGCCCATTGAGACAGTGTTATATCTAGGATTTCAGAAGGGCACGGTGCAAACTTTGTCATGTTTGTGAAAAGGGCACTTCAACCTAGAAAAGGGCACTTTTCATTCGCGACATTTCTTCTAACGGAATTTGAAAAGCTAAAAAGTTAAAAAGCTCTCTATAACTCCAGTCAACAGCCAATTTAAGCCAGTTTCTAAGGTGATATGACTAAAAGGGACCATGGCAAAGGGCCTGGGGGTACTAAAAACTAAAAAAAAAAAATTTTTTTTTTAGTAAAAATTTTTTTTTTTAGTTTTAGGGCATGGCGCCCTAGGGGGTTAAAAAAGGGCACAATGGCGCCCCCTTTCGGGGGCATGGCGCGGCGCCACTCTAAAATGGCCTAGATATAACACTGTGAGAGCCAACTTGTGTGAGAAAACCCTCCCGTGGACGAGTGCCTTTAGTAACATATGAGATCAATAAGGGCAGATAACATATGGATTGTGTTTTAATGAGAGGTAATGTGGTACAAGTACATGAAAATATGACATTTATTGTCATTGATAATGTCCAGATAACACAGGTCACCGTGGTAACATCTGCAGACCAGATATTACGATTCTGTTCCAGTCAAGTTGACTGTAATATTAGTGGATAATTATATTCAATACTGTGTAATTGTACTATAGTTCAAGGGTTGGGTGTATCAATGTGAGCTGAAATTGATCCACAGTTGGTCTTGTCAGTTTATTATAGGCCTGCATGCGAGTGTTGTGAAAGTGTGCCATAATTGGACAAAAATTTGAACCGGTCTGTGTTGGTACAATTGAGAATGTTATGAGTGAGGTCACTTCCTATAACCCACCTGTTACCAGGTTTGAGATGACTCTTCCTTTGGTTGATAGTCTGACGATGAAAAATCCAAGTTGACGGAAGCTCGGGTTCAACGTGTACGATGGTCAGCGATGCCATTGGCTGTTTACGTTTACAGTTCCAGTGCAGCTGCGTGATGTCGCGCTGCATTTGACACTGCCGATGGCGGAATGGCGTCACTCAATCCAACTGTAAACCTACCTTGATATGGATTGCAGTACACTTCGTCCCTGTTAAATGTTATCATGTGCAACACAGCATGTTGCTGAATGTGGGGCCAGGCGTTCGTTATTTCCAACGCCCCCTTTTAACAACCACGCTATCCACTTTCAGGTTGCCATAGTGGGCGTGTTGTGGCTAGCCGGTCTCTACATTTCTTCCATATCTTCATGCATGGGCGCCCTCTATGGATCACCACGAATACTACAGTCGATAGCGAATGAAAATGTCATTCCTATCATTAAGTTCTTAGGGCGTGGGGTAAGACGACGGAGTGTTGTGGTCGTGAAGATCTTGGTCATCCAGAGAGATCTCCTGCTCCTACAAACTGGATGTGATGTCAAGATAAATCCTATAGACGATTCTCGAATTCGCAGATCTGCTCACTTCCACCGAAATCACAACCAGAACCTCAATCTGAATCTGGCTGACGTGACGCCATCCACTATTAAGCAATGGTCGCATCTGACGCAACGTCTTCAACGTCACTGTCGTGGGGTTCTCTGTGTCGCGTCATTCAGTTTCAGACCGAGGTTGTGGTTGAGATTTCGGCGGAAGTGCGCAGATCTTTGTCGTTTTCGTCAATTTGAGAACCGTCTATACAATTCATTATTCTGCACTCAGTTTACACCATGCACAGCTCTGGATGGTGTAGACGTGATATTGGTTTCCTGATTGGTCATTCTACCCAGCAAAGCTCCTGATTGGTCAGCAATCACCATAGTAAAACCACTGATTGGTCCATCAGTTATGCTGTCGTGTCATGCTGTGTCTCACACTGACTCCAGTAAGGACAATGACCTGTTGGCACTGACAAGTCTTCATTCTTGTCTTAGTGGAGTGTCTGAAAGGCTTGGGTTCGACTCCACTTACTGGAGTACAGTGTGTAAACGCTTGGGTTCCCCCCCCCCCCACTGGAGCTGATATTCTCACAAAAGGACTCTCTGGATGACGAAGCCTTCCTTCCACTTGTGTATTGTGTCATGTTGTCAGCATTAATGTTCTGTTGATGTAAAAAGGCCTAACTCAAGTAGACCCATCCTCATGTCAAGGACATCAATATATCTAGTGACAGTGTTGGTTCGAGTAAGGCCACACTTTTTAGCTCACTGGGGTGAGCTATTACGATGGTGCAGCGTCCGTCGTCCGTCGTCGTCCGTCGTCGTCGTCGTCCGTCGTCGTCGTCGTTGTCCGTTAGCAGGGCACGTTTCGTAACCGCTGGAGCTATTGATCTGAAACTTGGTACATATATACCCCTAGGTCAGATGACCAACGACACCAAGTTTCGGTCCGATTCGACTCTCAGTTTGGCCACCAGGTGGCGGAAACCAAAAACACAAAAAGTACAATAACTCCTGAACTAATGACTAGATCATCTTCAAATTTTTATCATAGGTGTAGCTAATAAGGATACATAACATATATAACGGGTTTTTGATTTGACCTACTTTTCAAGGTCACAGAG